>CM050514.1:2765000-3042500 GCA_027563665.1 Antrozous pallidus | reverse complement strand
GGTGGGACGGGGGTGGGGGTGTTTCCGTCTCTCCCGGCCCCATTTCCACCGTCTTTAAACGAAGGGCAATGTCTGCTCTGTCGACCTCAGTTCTCGTGAGGATCGGATGGGATGGTGGTTGGGGAAGTGCTGTATGAGCTTGTGGTGATTGGCCCTGGCCGGTGTGGCTCAGTGGATAGAGCGCCGGCCTGCGGACTGATGGGTCCCGGGTTCGATTCCGGTCAAGGGCATGTACTTTGGTTGCGGGCACATCCCCAGTGGGGGGTGTGCAGGAGGCAGCTGATCGATGCCTCTCTCTCATCGATGTTTCTGGTTTTCTATCCCTCTCCCTTCCTCTCTGAAAAAAGAAAAATCAATAAAATGTATATTTTTTAAAAAAGATTGTGGTGCTCTGTGAGCTGGCCATTGTTGTCTCGTGGTGGACGTAGTTTTTGGAGGCCGAAGCGGGAGCCAAAGCTAACATCCGCGGAGAGCCGCGCACGCAGGTTTTCCTGTCTGCAGTGATGGGGGGGTGGCGCGGCCCGATGTGACTCACAGCCTCTCTGAATCCACCTATTATTGAGCCAGAGACACATCAATCATCAGGCCGAAGCCGCCACGGGGGGGGGGGGGGGGGGCTTGAACCCGGAGAGCGGCCGGAGCCTGGACGTGGAGATGTGTGGGAAGGGAGCCTCTCAGGTGCGGACAGCGCTGTGGACGGAGCCGCAGGCAGAACCGGGGGTCCAGAGCTCACGTGCTGGTCCGGTTACCTCTTGGTTGGGGTCCCTCGGGGGCTGGGGACCTGGGCAGGGGCTGGAGCCGGATGTCCCCGGGAAGGTGGGCGGTCACCTCTCACCATCTCCTGGTCTGCTCGCTCACTTGTGCGAGCACAGTGTACCCCCGTACCGCCCAGGATGCGCGGCGAAGAGTACAGATCATGCGTTTTGAAAAAATGAACTGTCTACCAATATGTCACAAGTATATTTATGTCAGAATAAATACTGAAGGAATGGTTCACACAGCTGAAGCCCTCAGAACTCCTGCAAAACTCTGCTGGATGCCGGTATACGGGAGCAGGCCGTCGGCCGAGGGAGCAGCCGCGGGAGACGTCTAAGCAACACCCCTTTGACCGGAAGTCCAAGCCATCCGGCTCCATCTGGATTGCCGGTTGGCTGCTGGAAATGGTTGGCAAGGTAGAGTGTTTTGGTTTCATTTGATCTCCCGTCATAGTAGCCACCTGACTCCTGCCCATTGCCCCCCACCCCACCCGCCCTGAACTATAGAGCCTTAGATGTGGTGGGCCCACCAGAATGTCAGCATCGACTGAGCTTTGTGTTCCGCCCAGAGTGGGAGGTTGTTGGGACAAATAATTCATACCTTTGATGGGAAGGGAAGAGGTGTTTCAGGAAGGCCATGGTCCGTTCGTGCGCCAGGCATGGGGGCCCAGGCCCCCGAGTGCCCGTGCATTAGCCTGTCCATTAGGGGAGCTGCCCTTTCTGGGGTCAGATCTAGCTGTTGATTGGAGGGCTGAAAGGGGCCGTTAAATTTTTCACCAGCTGTGGCAGGATGGAGGCGAGATGGCACATCCACCGAACGGGCTGGAAGTGGTGAAGTTACCGATCCCATTCTCCTCCCGGCCCAGCCCCTAAGAGCCACCATTTCCTCTGTTCCTCTGACCGGGGCTGGCCTGTGCATTAGGGAAGGCGGGCTGGGCCTCCCTGTTAAGACAGAGGGCCTTAGAATGGCTCTCTTCTGAATTCTCATTCCCTTTTCCTGGCCTGACTCTGCAGATACAGATACATTAGCGTCGTGGTGGGGTGGGAGGGAGGGAGGGCAGAGATGGATGTGGGCAGGTGAGGGTAGCATGCCTTCAACGAGAGATGCCTTACAGAGGGTCTGGGCACCTTATGGCCAACGAGGGCATCGGTTAGGTCCGTGGTCAGCAAACTGTGGCTCTTTGGCCCTTTGAGTGTGGCCCTTCCACCAAATACCACGGCCCGGGCGAGTCTATGTTGAAGAATCAGCGTTAGAAGAAGCTTAAGTTTAAAAAATGTGGCTCTCCAAAGAAACTTCAATCGTTGTGCTGTTGCTCTTTGGCTCTGTGGACTGATGAGTTTGCCCACCACTGGGTTAGGTGGCTGTGGAGGACTCCGGGAAGGGCAGGTCGTCATGGAGATGGGAAGGAGTTGGAAATTAGGACAAACGTCACCTAGTTCATGACATACATAGGACAAGGCCTTTTCACATTAAAAACAAACAAACAAACAAAAAAAACCACCAGAAGAGCCATTGACAAACTCTCTCAGAGTCACTGTGCTCCTGAGAATGCAGGGCTGGGGGCCCCGGGAGACGGCAGACTTTCCACAGAGCTTAGTGGGTTCCCAGCACCCACACTCTGCACCAGATCGGCCTACGCACCCCACACAGCTCCTTGCTCTCTCTCCATCTCCCCAGCTCTAGTGGTGGCTCCCGAAGTTTCTTGGAAGCAGTTTCTGCAGCCATCATATCGCACACCTTTCTGTAGACCGGACGATCTAGTCCAAATCGGGCTGCTTTCCAGTGTTTTTTTTTTTTTTTAAACAATCAGTCCCTTTTCTCTTTGTCAGTGCGAAGCTTACTTTGACAGGAGGTGGGGGTTGTGAATTGATATCATCCTAGCGAAATGCAAATAATTCATCACACGCATGTCTAGGTCTTGAGGATGAGACGGATGGGCACGTGGCTCTGCTCTGCCGGGCGGCTTTGTCTGGACCGCGGTCTGTGTCAGGGGAGTGGCTCAATGGAATGTAAACTGGAAACCATCATTTCGATGCTGCCAGCCTGCTGTGTCTGTCCGAAGTGGCTCTTGTTCCAAGTGGGATGTTCTTTGGGCCCGAGAAGGAAATGAACAACACTTAAAAGTTTTCCAAACAAAAATCTAAAAACCCAACAAGTCAAGCTGTTTGTGGTTGCCTTCCATTCCAAGCTCTTCCGTTAGTGATGACAAAATGGGAGGCTTTCAATGAGCGTGAGGTCACCCATTCTATCACTTGTTTCAAAAGGGGAAGTGGACTTCTTCTCTGGGGTAGGATGCAGGAGGTCTTGGCTGATGCTCTTGCTACAATAATTAGAAAAAACCCCCCTATGAATTTATAAATTGACCAAAAAAAAAAAAAAAAAAACCCCAACAAAAAACACTATTTTTTTAGGCACCAGAGTGCAAGGAGAGCAATTAGGACTAACTGACCTGAACTTCCCAGGAGAGACACTTCCCAGGGTTCCTGGCGGGGGTCAGCTGTTCCCCATCCCTCTGGTCACTTCCCAGTTCTGGACATGAGGTGAGAAAACAGGACCCCTTCCTGAGAGGAGGGAGCCTGCCCCAGAGTCCAGGGTCCCCATGAGGACATGTTTACTTTTGAGGCTGCATCGTGTGGGAGGATCGAGAGCTAATTTGAAAGCCTCCCAAGGTCAAAACGGAAACTCTCAGAACCTTTCAGGACCACGAAGACCAGGCCCCACCAGGATCTCAATGAAAAGCTAGGATGTCTGTGCCATAGCGATAAGGGAACAACAGACGTATAATGAAGCCTGCTTCACCCAGTCCGTTTCCATCTCAACACCTTATTGGATCGAAGGGATTAGTCCTTCACCGTGTCTACCTAGGAGAGGAGAGAGAAATTCTCTCTGATGGAAGATAAGATCACCTACGGCGAGTATTGTTTAAAAAACATTTTTTTTGTCTAGTATACAATTAAAAAATTGCAAGATGTGCAAATAGGCAAGACGGCATGACTGATAATCAAGGAAAACAACACATAATAGAAGAAGAGCCATAGATAACCAGTTATTGGAATTAGCACCAAGGAGTTAAAATATGCATGATTCATATGTGTAGAACAGAGGAAAAATGAATGAGAGAGAGAAAAGGATGGGTAATTGCATCAAATAATTGAAATTTATAAAAAAATCAAATAGATATCCTAAAGTGGGAAAATACAGGGAGGGGCAAAAGTATGTTTACACTTGTGAGTATTCAAAACACACAGTTTATTCTTATGTTATTTTCTGTATGAACAACTGTAAACCTCCCTTTGCCCAGCCCTGTACAGTATCTGAAACGAAGACTATATTGAGCTTCATCGTTGACTGGAAGTAGCTGTAAGATTCGTGAACTGAAAGGCAAGTCAATAGCATTCAAGTTCCCATTTATAACGACGGCTATGGGAGGCCCGTGTGGAATGTGATAGAAGGTCTGATAGACACATAACTCACTTCCCAGGATGGACGGAGAAAGAAGATATTTTCAAAATGATAACGGCTGAGAATTGCATCCAGCCGAACCCTTAGATTCAGAGAAACCCGGGAACCCCCGGCCATGGCAGTGCAGAGAAAGCCGGACTGTGAAGACCCGAGGAAAAAGTGACACCTTGACAACAGCGGGAGGGGAAGGACGTGGCTGTTGGAAGAGCCACACCTCCGCACCCTGGCTCAGGGAGAGCTCGAGAGCCGCGCCCGTCCCGAGGGAAGCAGCCGTCTTAGGGAGACACACAGGCAGCGAGCCCTGGGTGCCGCATGGCGGGGTCTCCGGACAGCAAGCCGTGCGGAGGGGGGAGCCCAGGACTGTTGGCTGCAGGCACAGACCCGCTCTGAACTGTCTGTCCCTCACTTGGTCCCTCCTGGCGTCCTCTCTCTCTCTCTCTCTCTCTCTCTCTCTCTCTCTCTCTCTCTCTTAAAAATATCTATTTTATTGATTTTTTTATAGAGAGGAAGGGAGAGGGATAGAGAGTTAGAAACATTGATCAGCTGCCTCCTGCACACCTCCCACTGGGGATGTGCCTGCAGCCAAGGTCCATGCCCTTGACCGGAATCGAACCTGGGACCCTTCAGTCTGCAGGCCGACGCTCTACCCACTGAGCCACACCCGTCAGGGCCCTCCTGGCTCTCTGCGAGGCACCCGGCGCACACGACTGTGGGGGGAGGCCGGTACCTGCTGATTGGCGCCTCGGGATGGCCAGGCCGGGGCGCGAGAGAGTGCGCAGGAATTCTTAGTTCTGTGATGGTGACGCTCCTCGCCTGTGCTCCCGAGGCACCTGCTGGCCCAGGCGCCGCCCTTAGAGACTTCCACATCAGCTGACCTGCAGCTCCTTCCATTTCACGGACCTCCCCTTCCCATCAGCTGGCTGTGTGGGAAAAGGATCCAATAGACAAAAATTAAAAGAAAAATCTCTCTACCTAAGAGTTAACAAGTAGACTGAGGGATAATGCATTCTTTATGTTCAACACTAAAACAAAGCCCCATTCCAGATTAAAAAAAAAAATCGTGGCCCTAGCTGGTTTGGCTCAGTGGATAGAGCATCGGCCTACAGACTGAAGGGTCCCGGGTTCGATTCCGGTCAAGAGCACAGGCCTGGGTGGCGGGCTTGATCCCCAGTGGGGGGCGTGCAGGAGGCAGCCGATACACGATTCTCTCTCATTGTGGATGTTTCTGTCTCCCTCTCCTTTCCTCTCTGAAATCAATAAAAATATATCAAAAAGCACACGAGTAGTCCACCATGGGATCTGGTTGTGTATACATTATTTTCACCCACAGCACCATTTGAAATGTGATGAACTCATCTTTTAGATTACGCAGATAATACGGGGACATTGTGGGGAGAGAGATTTTCCAAACGAGTGAGATTTCCTCAGCCGGCCTTTTCTGTAGCGATGACCCCGGGGCAGAGCGCCTGGCTGCTTCCAGAAAGATTGACTCCCCGCTCCTCATCGTTAGAGGAAAAACTCATCTGGGATTGATTTCTGCGTTTTGCTGAGTTTCGTATACTAATCTTCCTGCAGGCCCTGTTTAAAACTCACCTCTTGGTATTCCTTTTGAGTCCTTTATAAGAAGATCAATGCCGTACAGCAACCTTCAGAAAAGTCAAGGGATTAAAAAAAATTTTTTTTTTACCCCCCAATTGTATTGAAAGCAATACTTCACACGTCCCCGCTCCATACTTACTCCGGGCAGGCCGGCTCTCGGCGGAGCCGCATTTCAGGCAGCCATCGAAACGTTTCAGTAACATAAAGCGCTTTTTGTTTTCATCCTGTGCCAAAACGGCAATGCCCACGATCATTTATGTGGGATTTTAATACCGTTATCTGTCACGGCTCGTTCCGCGGCTGCTCCCGGGCTCGGCTCTGGTATGTGGTTGCTCTGAAGACGGTCTCGGTGTGCAGGGGGAGCTCCCTCTGGCCGGCGGGGCCCGGCCCGCGGGGCTCTCTGCCGCGGGAGGGGCGGCTCCGTGTCCCGTTTTTCCACTTGAGCTTACAAAGCGGGCCCGGTGTCCGGGTGCTGGCGGGGCCCGGGGGCCGGCCTGGGCGGCTCTGCGGAATGCCTTTGCAAGCGGCCGGGAGAACCGGGTCAAACGACTCCGCGTGTCGGGCCGTGAGGCTCCGGAGCGGCCGGCTTTCTCTGGCCGCCGCCACGCCGAGAGTCCCGGGAGCCTCTTGGGGATCGGCGGTCGGACGGCGGTCGGACGGAAGGACGTTCAGCCTCGGTAGCGGAGGAGGGCGGCTGGGAACTTTTATTTATTTATTAAAAAATATATTTTATTGATTTTTTACAGAGAGGAAGGGAGAGGGATAGAGAGTTAGAAACATCGATGAGAGAGAAACATCGATCAGCTGCCTCTTGCACACCCCCCACTGGGGAATCGAACCCGGGACCTTTCAGTCCGCAGGCCGACGCTCTGTCCACCGAGCCACAGCGGTTTCGGAGAGCTGGAAACTTTTAGAAAGACCGAAGCCCACGGGGTGGGCGCACCCTCCGGAGGCTGCTCCCCAGACTCCCCGTCTCACTCCCAGGAGCGGCCCCCCGGGCCCCGGCCCCCCAGCTCCGGAGGCTGCTCCCCAGACTCCCCGTCTCACTCCCAGGAGCGGGACCCCAGGACCCGGGACCCCCAGCTCCGGAGGCTGCTCCCCAGACTCCCCGTCTCACTCCCAGGAGTGGCCCCCCGGGCCCCCGGCCCCCCAGCTCCGGAGGCTGCTCCCCAGACTCCCCGTCTCGCTCCCAGGAGCGGCCCCCCGGGCCCCCGGCCCCCCAGCTCCGGAGGCTGCTCCCCAGACTCCCTGTCTCACTCCCAGGAGCGGCCCCCCCGGCCCCCCGGGCCCCCAGCCCCGGAGGTCAGGCCCGCGCCTCCCGCCGGTTCCCACGCTCTGCGTCATCGGAAGCGAGGCAGCGCGGGGCCGCTGGGTTGCTCCGTTAAAATTTCCGAGTGGAAAGGAGGAGTGAATCCAGCCCACACCCGTGAAGGGGGATGCGGGTGTGTGTGGTCAGGGGGCTGGTCCGTGGCTTCCCTCTTGGCCCTCTCTGCTCCTGGGCCCATGGGACGGGCTTCCTGCGGGGAGCACGCAGGCAGCCGCACCCCGGGGTCCCCCGCCCCAGCCTTTTGGAGCCTGGAGGCTGCCGAGGAGGTAGACCACCCCCGCCCCCCCGCCCCGCACCTGTGCGCTCCCTCCCTTGTGGGTGAGGAAGCGTCAGAGATGAGCCCAAATGGGGAAACCTTTGAAAGCAGGATGGTTGCCAAACCGGTGTGGCTCAGTGGATAGAGTGTTGGGCTGTGGACTGAAAGGTCCCGGGTTCGATTCCGGTCAAGGGCATGTGCCTTGGCTGTGGGCGCATCCTTAGTGGGGGGTGTGCAGGAGGCAGCTGATCGATACTTCTCTCTCATCGATGTTTCTAACTCTCTATCCCTCTGCCTTCCTGTCTGTAAACAATCAATAAAATAAAATTAAAAAGAAAGAAAGGAGGAGGGTTACTGCTGTCCCTTCTGGTCATGGGGTGACTTGGGAAAGATCAAAGGAAGATAAAGGGCAGGTACAGGTATGAACACGTCTCAATCCTGTTAAATTAACAAGAAGGGCTCAATTCAGTTGACCAATGTTTAATCAACAAGTAAATGGATGGACTGGTTGCTAAGTGACAAGTGATTAGGACTTAATTTAATTGAAAATGTGGGTACATACAGGCTTTGCTCATGCTTGTTTAAGGTCTTCAGGAAACAGCCAGGAGGGACTGTGTGTTCAGGGGATGGGGTGGAGGGGTGGCGGGCACACGGGTGAGAGGGCGGGCACACGGGACACGCGTTGGCTGTGGCTCTCTGGTGTCCGGGGCCTCGGCGCAGCGGGCGAGTGACACGGGCCGGCCTTCCGTTTCCCGGTGGCTTTCCAAACCGGGGCCGGTCTCCACCGGTTCTGGACTGACCCGAACCCTGGCAGCCTGGCTGCTGGATGGAGAGGGTTGGCCCAGAGCAGCCAACTGTGTTTCCTTTTCCGGTGGTTTTCCGCCCTCATGTTTAGGGACACCCCTCTGACATGCTCCTCGCGGACATAACCCCACCTCTGGGTTTGCCGGGTCAGACTCTGCCGGCTCTTTGGCAGGAAAACCCACGGAGCCCGAGGTGAAGGGGTCTTCGAGGAGCCTCCTACACTTGTAGGTATCCCTCTAACCCCCACGAGGTGAAAGTGGATACGCAGGCATAGAAACTTCTAGAGCGCTCTGGGACCGGCCACGTGGCAGCAATCGGTGGGCGCTCTGGACCGGCCACAGGGGGCACTCGGTGGGCACTCTGGACCGGCCACAGGGAGCACTCGGTGGGCGCTCTGGACCGGCCACAGGGGGCACTCAGTGGGCGCTCTGGACCGGCCACAGGGGGCACTCGGTGGGCGCTCTGGACCGGCCACGTGGCAGCAATCGGTGGCGCTCTGGACCGGCCACAGGGGGCACTCGGTGGGCACTCTGGACCGGCCACGTGGCAGCAATCGGTGGGCTCTCTGGACCGGCCACAGGGGGCACTCGGTGGGCGCTCTGGACCAGCCACAGGGGGCACTCGGTGGGCGCTCTGGACCGGCCACAGGGGGCACTCGGTGGGCGCTCTGGACCAGCCACAGGGGGCACTCGGTGGGCGCTCTGGACCGGCCACAGGGGGCACTCGGTGGGCGCTCTGGACCGGCCACAGGGAGCACTCGGTGGGCGCTCTGGACCGGCCACAGGGGGCACTCGGTGGGCACTCTGGACAGGCCACAGGGGGCACTCGGTGGGCGCTCTGGACAGGCCACAGGGGGCACTCGGTGGGCGCTCTGGACCGGCCACAGGGGGCACTCGGTGGGCGCTCTGGACCAGCCACAGGGGGCACTCGGTGGGCGCTCTGGACCGGCCACAGGGAGCAATCGTGGCGCTCTGGACCGGCCACAGGGGGCACTTGGTGGGCGCTCTGGACCGGCCACAGGGGGCACTCGGTTGGGCACTCTGGACAGGCCACAGGGGGGCACTCGGTGGGCGCTCTGGACAGGGCCACAGGGGGCACTCGGTGGGGCGCTCTGGACCGGCCACAGGGGGCACTCGGTGGGCACTCTGGACATGCCACAGGGGCACTCGGTGGGCGCTCTGGACAGGCCACAGGGGCACTCGGGTGGGCGCTCTGGACCGACCACAGGGGGCACTCGGTGGGCACTCTGGACCGGCCACAGGGGGCACTTGGTGGGCGCTCTGGACCGGCCACAGGGGGCACTCGGTGGGCGCTCTGGACAGGCCACAGGGGGCACTCGGTGGGCGCTCTGGACCGGCCACAGGGGGCACTTGGTGGGCGCTCTGGACCGGCCACGTGGCAGCAATCGGTGGGCGCTCTGGACCGGCCACAGGGGGCACTCGGTGGGCGCTCTGGACCAGCCACAGGAGCCGGCATGCGGGCCCTCCCAGGTGCACGGGACTCCTGTGCGCACCTGGCACTCCCAGCGGAGAGCCGTCTTGGCTCTTATTTTCCTGTCCCCATTGCCACGTGGCAGCGGGCACGGCCCACAGGAGCGGGGCAGACCTGTCCGGGGTTTCTGCGGCTACAGGCGCTGGCGACCGTTCCCCCCCTTTCCTTCCTTCCTTCCTTCCCATCCCTCACTCCCTCCCTCCCTCCCTTTCCCTTCCTCCCTCCCTCCCTCCCTTCCCCTTCCTCCCTCCCTTCCCCTCCCTCCCTCCCTCCCTTCCCTCCCTCCCTCCCTCCCTCCCTCCCTCCCTCTCTTCCTTCCTTCCTTCCTTCCTTCCTTCCTTCCTTCCTTCCCCTCCCTCCCTTCCTCCCTCCCTCCCTCCCTCCCCTCCCTCCCTCCCCCTCCTCCCTCCCTCCCTTCCCTTCCTCCCTCCCTTCCCCTCCCTCCCTCCCTCCCTTCCCTCCCTCTCCCTCCCTCCCTCCCTCCCTCTCTTCCTTCCTTCCTTCCTTCCTTCCTTCCTTCCTTCCTTCCTTCCTTCCTTCCGTGAAACAAAGAGTTTATTACCCTCCTCTGCCCCCCAGCACATGCCCTCGCCTGTACCCCCCCTCCAGTGTCTTGTATCCATTGGTTGTGCTTATATGCATGCGCACAAGTCCTTCGGTTGATCCCTTACAGCCCCCGCCCCCCGCCCCTGCCTTCCCGCTGTAGTTTGACCCTCTGTTCCATGCTTCTTTGCCTCTGTATCTATTTCCCGTTTTTTCTTCTTCAAATAATCTTGCCTCTGCAGACTAGAAATAAACACAAGAACAAAAAAATGTCAATGCCCCACCGTTCCGAGTCCCTGTTTCAGTGTCGAACAGTTCCGTATGTGCACGTGTCAGCGGTGGTGTCCGGATGGTGGACACATCGTGGCCATGAAGTGACTCTGAAAAGCGGGCGTCAAAGTGAAAACTGACCAGAAGAGCCAGCAGGGGTGAGGAAACGCAGGGCTCCCCCCTGAAATAACAGCGTGGAGTCCCTCCCGGAGGGTCCCTGGTGGCTGCTGGGCGGGCCCACCCCCGGCGCCCCCCGGCGTGGCCCCCGGACACCCTCAGTGGCCATCGCCTGTGGTCTCAGGACGGGGCACGTGCATCACCATCTGAAATCAGTGTCTGGGGCCGTACTCGGATTTAAATTTTTTTCCATCAGTGTTTTCATACGAGGCATTTGAAAAATGTTGAGTTCATTATAAAAGACGTTTTGTATCTTATTTTTTTTGTCATCTTCTTTTTCCTTTTTTAGCATGTCCGTTTTTAAAAACCTCCTGTCACCGCTCGCATGGTGTGCCCGAAGGAGGGAGTGATGGGTAGAGGGTGAGCGCTCAGCCAGCTGCCAGAGGAGGGATGGGCGCTCCCTCCGCACCGGGCTCCTGTGGCCGTCTGGCCGCGGAGCCTTCTTATGGGAGCCTCTGGGGGAGACGGGAGCTGGGGTACGCGGGCGCGGACGGGGGCCTGAGCGCTGAACGCACCCGTTATCTGTTATGTGCTCTGTGCGCCCGCCTCTGCCCTGACATGTCCTTGGGGGCCGTAACTGAACTCGGCCGCACCCCGGTTCCGTGTGGGAGCGGGTAGGTTACGGACGGACCCCTAAGAACGTGCTGCGGCTTCTGAGGTTTCTCCCTCCTCCCGAGAACTGCAGACCGCGGCTGTTTTCAGAGATTTCAGCCGAGCGGAGACAGCGATGGACGGCTCTGATGCCTCTTTTTTGTGGCCCGGCCTTTGAAATGTTGCCTGTTTTCATGCTTGGACATTCCCTCTCACTGTGTCACGGACTCGGAGGATTGTTTGCTCCGTGAATCACACCATTTGGCGGCCAAAAGCAACAAGCGCCGGTGCCGTGTGCTCCGTGGCTCAGGGGAGGCCCAGGACAGGCTGCGGGGGCGGCTCGCCCCCGCTCCGCGCTCTGGGCTGCGGGCCACGGCGTCCTAAGTCCATGGAAGGTGGCCCGCGTGTAGGGACGGCTGGCAGGCCGCCTGTCCCCTCATGTTCTAGACTTCCTCCGGCAGCCAGAGGATTGTTCACCTGGAAATTCAATTCCCCGAGGGCCACGGCCTTGCCCAGCCCCGGGGGGCCCTGTCCGTCCGGAAAGGGAGTCCTGGCCGGCTGATCCGACGGCGCCCCCCTTGGCCACCCCCGAGGACGCTGTGCTGCTGCAAACCCATCCTCAGCCCGGGCTTCTCCTGCGAAGCCAGAGCCTGGGCATCCGGCCCGAGCCTGCAGCCCATCACGCCGTGGCATTGCAAACGTTGGCAGCGGGTGATTTTCCAATCAGGGTCGCCGCCCAAGGCCAAGGCTAGACAGGTGTGAGTGAGAGCGAATGCAGCCGCCTGGTTCAAGAAGCTTGGAAACTCAGGAGCCCTGGGCTGGAAGCGGGGGTGCTAGGGTGGGGATTGGGGGTGGAGGCTGTTTTGAAGAATTGACAACCCATTTTATATATATTTTTTCATTCTCCCCCCCGCCCCCCGCCCCAGCTCTTCCCCTTTCTTGCTTTCCTCTTTCTTCCAGATGACAAAGACTGTAAGTTGATTCCCGGATTTATTTCTCCCCTTTTTCATTTTTATAGAACCCCAATTTTTAGTGGGGTGCATGGACCCCTTCCTAGCCCCACTACATGTCTTGGTCTCCTCTGGAGTTGGGTGAGGATGCACGGGCCAGCTCTAGAGCAGGAGCAGGTGTGAGGGGGGCACCTTCTCGCGCCTTCAATAGGAAGCACCCTCCCCTCTGCTTCCCCTCTGCTTCTCCTCTGCTTCCCCTCTGCTTCCCCTCTGCTTCCCCTCTGCTTCCCCTCTGCTTTCCCTCTGCTTCTCCTCTGCTTCCCCTCTGCTTCTCTGCTTCCCCTCTGCTTCCCCTCTGCTTCCCCTCTGCTTTCCCTCTGCTTCTCCTCTGCTTCCCCTCTGTTTCTCTGCTTCCCCTCTGCTTTCCCTCTGCTTCTCCTCTGCTTCTCCTCTGCTTCCCCTCTGCTTCTCCTCTGCTTCCCCTCTGCTTCCCCTCTGCTTCTCCTCTGCTTCCCCTCTGCTTCCCCTCTGCTTCTCCTCTGCTTCCCCTCTGCTTCCCCTCTGCTTCTCCTCTGCTTCCCCTCTGCTTCCCCTCTGCTTCTCCTCTGCTTCCCCTCTGCTTCCCCTCTGCTTCTCCTCTGCTTCCCCTCTGCTTCTCCTCTGCTTCTCCTCTGCTTCCCCTCTGCTTCCCCTCTGCTTCTCCTCTGGTTTAAACGAGGATGAGGTCACCAAACCTCTTAGAGTGGAGATGAGAGAAAGATGCTGAGAACGAAAGGTCAACAGGGCTGACCAATCTGGGTCCCTGACTCCTTAATGGCTTCTGACTAGTCCCGGACTACGTGTGCCCCAAGCACTGAGTGAAATAGGAGTAAACTCTTTTTGTGTAAACCACTGCTCTACTGGGTCCCCTCGTCACAGCAGCTGTCCCTGTGTCCTAACCAGCCTCTCTTCCCACTTGTCCTCCCTACTTCCTCATTCTCCCACCCCATCCTTCCCTTACCCCAGCGGTTCTCAACCTTTCCAATGCCGCGGCCCTTAAATACAGCTCCTCATGTGGTGGTGACCCCCAACCGTAACATTATTTTTGTTGCTACTTCATAACTGTAATTTGCTACGGTTATGAATCATCATGGCGACCCTGCTAGCGGTTCTCAACCTGTGAGAACTGCTGCTGTAGAGCCTAACACCATCAGAAAACACAGGTATTTACATGACGATTCATAACAGTAGCAAATTACAGTTATGAAGTAGCCACGACAATAATGTTATGGTTGGGGGTCACCATGACATGAGGAGCTGTATGAAAGGGCCGTGGCATTGGGAAGGTTGAGAACCACTGCCTTCTGTGGGACTCTTCAAAGGGTAGACCCGTGACTCTCCTACTTCTGTTTGAATCAATATCTATAGGGTGGATCTTCTTCACATGCAGAAACCCAGGCCATGCCCTAGAGGTTCTGGGGGTTAGCACCTCTTGGGTGGGGTGTAAGGATCTGAAATGTCAGCAGACCCTCCGGGACTTGGAGGTGTTCTGTGGGATGCACTTGGGGAAACATTGGTACAGCGGCTGTCTGGCATGAAGTAGGTGCTCACCAAAGCACTGGCGAAGGTGGCTTGCAGCGACTCTGGGATTTGGCAGTGCTGCACAGCGATGAAATCTACACGATACGTAAACACTGTCCCATTGACTCAGCTGCCCCCAAAGTATCAGGTAATATGTATAATAGTTTAAACAACTGTCCAATCAGGTACTTGGTACAATGCAGAAAAACAGCATCTATCTATCACCTATCAATCATCTATTATCTATCTATCTATCTATCTATCTATCTATCTATCTATCTATTTATCTATCTATATCTATCATCTCTTATCGATCTATCATCTATCAATAATCTATTATCTATCTCTCATCTATCTATTAATCATTTATTATCCATCTAGCTATCATTTATCTATCTACCTATCTATCTATTATCTATCTATCTATCTTTAAATCTTTCAATGCTGGCCACACTATTCATTTCTTTGCAAAGTTTTTACATGAAGTTTCCCTTTTCTGAATTAAAAAACACACTCACCTCAGTGGAATTTTGGAAAACACACCTTTTCTATTCCTACTCTTCCTCCCTGCCCTTCTCATTTCATACCATCCTGGGCTGGCCTCAAAGTTCGAGGTCTTTCTCTAAAGTCATTTGTTCATCTTTATTCATGAACCAGGGTTCTTAATCGGAGATGGTTATAGCTTTGGAATTTTGTCTTCTTTCACGTGTGATTATTGAGGACATTGGTTTTGAATCAATATCATGTAAAAAAGAAAAAAATGGATTTAGTGAAGAAAAAAGTCATTTTTTTTCAAGTTGTCTGCCACTTAAAAACGGCAGGAGAAAACCAAAGAGTTGATCTGAAGGTCCCAATAAAAGTCCTCTGTTTTATCTGTGGTTTTCTCAGATTTGGAAGCTGATTTTACTTCTGTCATGAATTGTTGGCAGTACTTAGCTTTTGGTTTAGCATATTTCTTACCTGTAGGTGTTTATTCATGATGCCCAAATGATGCCAACGATTCTTAAACCCTGAATGATAAATAAAGACACTTCTTTGTTAACCTGGAGTATGCAGTGAAGTTAAATACCAAAACAGCTCTTTTTAAAGAGTTCAAATCTAAGCACTATGAAGTTTCTTCTTCTTTTTTTTCAGAATAGTTCACCTCTTAATAACTTTCGGAGGCAGGAGAAGGTATAGTGTGTGAATATTTGGGCATACCTTTGAGACATTCTGATGTGACTGTAAGCATATCCATTAAATTACGTCCTTTTTATTCTTAAAAATAACCTCCTGCTGCAGGAGATCCTGGGACTGTGGACTCACAGGGGAGCCACTTATACAGCAGCTGTGCAGACGTCAGTCTTAAATTCGCAGCTGTGTGTCAGTCTCCACTGGTCATTACTGGACGTCTCCACGGCCACCTGGACTCTAAGCTCCTGGAGGGCAGGGTCTGTTTGCAGCCAAATCTTCCCTCATGCAACTTGGTGGGCAAGAAATACTCAACCTGTCCTTATTCACCAATAGATAGGAAAGCAACCTGTTAGTCTGAGGCAAGGCTCGGACATGACCCAGCACACACACACCCTGAGCACACACCCTCACAGGGATTTTGCAGCGACTGCGGTGGGAGGAGCCCCACTCTGCTCAGAGCCAAGAGGAAGCTAACACAACACGAGTTCGCAGACGGAGCAGTTTGGGGTACAGCCGCCCTGTTGATTTAAAGATATTTCTTTCAATCAGAGCCTGTATTCAGTGTTGTGCTGTATTAGTGTCAGGCGTATAGCATAGCGGTTAGATAATCATCTCCTCTACAAAGTGTTTCCCCCGATGTTTCCAGTGCCCCCGGGGGCCATACAGAGCTATTGGGAGATGACTTCTGTGTTCCCCGTGCTGTGCTTTATATCCCGTGACAGAAAACACAGCCTGCCATGTTTTGTAACTACTGATCTGTACGTCTCCATCCCAGAGCCCCCGCCCTTTGGGCAACCCCCAGCCTGTTCTCTGTGTCCATGTGTCTGTTTCTCTTCCGCTGGTGTATGTTATTCTTTAGTCCACATGTCCTCTGTGTAAAGTGGGACCTCGGAGGTGGGTGAGTGTACTGTGGACCAGGTGACTTCCTCTGAGAACCTGTCCAACCGGATGTGAGCGCTCCTGCTCTTTTTAAAAAAATATATTTACCGATTTTTTTTTACCGAGAGGAAGGGAGAGGGACAGAAAGTCAGGAACATCCATGAGAGAGAAACATCCATCAGCTGCCTCCTGCACACCCTCTACTGGGGATGTGCCCGCAACCAAGGTCCATGCCCTTGACCGGAATCGAACCTGGGGCCTTTCAGTCTGCAGGCTGATGCTCTATCCACTGAGCCACGCCGGTTTCGGCAGCACTCCCCTTCTTGAGCTCCCGCACGTCCTACCTTTCTCCGCTGTTTGCTGGCCTACTTGTATTCTTGTTCCGTCACCTAATCTACCTTATTAAATTCTGGGTTCTTTGAGGACACAACCTCTCTTAGATGACATAATCGTAACTGGGCCTTGAACTCTGATACGAGAGCGCCAAGTCCCTCTTTGTACCAAAGCATACCCTGGCACGGTGCTAAGTTATTGTTCCTCGCCATCGTTATTACCCCGAAGGGAAGGGCATCAGACAGTGTTTGAATAGATAGGTAGTTGGCATCGAGTCTTGAGAACAGGGGAAGGTCTAGAACACGCTTTGCTTGGAGAGAGGAGCACGTTCTGGAGAGCAGGGCTTGGCGAGCGAGGCTGGTCTTGGGGGAGGCCACCTACCAGAGAGGCCCGCATGCCCGCATGCCGGGGGGACGGTGGTGATGGGGAGCTTCGCAATCTCACAGTCAGGCTTCTTGTAATATTCTCGTTGCAAAGAGGACCTGGGCCAGAACCTCGCTAGAAGGCTGTGAAGCAGAATTCCCAGGGGCTCCGCAGCCCCCCGGCCGGCTGCTTTGAACCAGGGGCTGTCTGCGCTCATCGGCATGAAAAACACCGTGCTCGTGCGTGTTGACCGGTGCCCACCTTTTCACTGAAAATAGGAACCATCAGGGACGGGATGACAACTTAAACTGTTTCCCGAGGGCTGTCTGTGTCAGGAGGGTAGCGTGACATGCAAGGCAAGTATTTTAACATCACACTGAAAATTACATTTCATAACACCTTACTATTCTGTCGTTTCACTAACTTCGTCAAACTGAACGTAATTCTTCAACAAGTAGAGGGAATGAGCAAACACGGTTCAACAAAAACCTAGGCACAGCTGAGCTGGAGCGTGTGCCAACATGGTTGGTAAGTTAGGCTGTGGCTGGCCAGCACCACACGGTTGTGTGAACAGGATAAAGAATTGTTTACTGTGATGATTCTGAGATTTTAGCAAGCTTAAACATCACCCGGATTGCTGCTTCTTTTTTTAAAAAAATTTTTTATTGATTGTTTACAGAGAAGAAGGGAGAGGGATAGAAAGTCAGAAATGTTGATGAGAGAGAAACATCCATCAGCTGCCTCTTGCACACTCCCTACTGGGATACGTCTGCAACCAAGGTACATGCCCTTGACTGGAATTGAACCCGGGACCTTTCAGTCCGCAGGCCGATGCTCTATTCACTGAACCAAACTGGTTTTGGCCAGATTTGCTTCTTAAAACACAAATTCTTAGGCCCCACTCTCAGCTGTTCTGACTTGCGAAGTCTGGGGTCAAGGTCAGACTCTGCATCCTATGCAAACTCTCCAGAGAGGCTGGTGCTGTCCATTAGGTGGAACCCGCAGGAGCAGGAAGGGTCTCATAGCATTGGAAGATGCAATTTCAAAGGCATAGACGCTGGGTGCATGTTTCGTAGTCAAAATCCTGACCGCTAAACCAACCAGTATGATGATCATTGAATTAATTCTGCTTTTAATGCCATTTTTCCTAACCAAGAGAAGGCAGGGCACGGATGTCTATCAGATTTCTGCACAGGACAACTTGGCATTGACTCTGACTTCTTAAAATTATAATTTCATTGATTCTCTGTTTTATTAAATAAATGTTCCTGGGGCTTGCTCTAGCTGGAGAGGGAAATGCGTTTTCAATGCAATTTTTCCTGCCCATCTAGTGCCCGCTTGTTGAAGTGCAGGAGAAACGTTTATTTGCACCGAACCAAATGGGCACAGGGGCCGTCACAAAAAAGGGAGTGACGTTAGCACATGTCCGAAGGCAAACGGAAGGAGACGGGTGTTTGGTTACCATGGCGAGGTTGCTGGGATGGTGAATTGTAAGTCAGTTTGACTCGTTCATGGGTTCCCAGAGATGAGGTCAAACATCATCCCAGTTGTGTCTGGTTGTGTTTTTGGCGAGAGAGACACTGAAATGGGCAGACTGAGCAAAGCAGGGTGTTCTCCCTCAGGTCGGGGGCCTCACCCGATCAGCTGAAGAACAGAGAGTCTGGCCTTCCCGCCAGGAAGAGAGCGTCTCCCCTGCCTGGTGGCTCTCGGGCTGGGACACAGGCTTTTTCCGGTCCGAGCTCTGGAATGGAAATGTTGATTCTTTCTGGGTCCTCGAGTGTCCTGGCCTTTGGAGTGAAACTATGCCGTCTGCTCTCCTGGGTGTCTAACTTTTGGGTTTGAGCTCTAACTATACCATTAGCCTCCTGGATCTGCAGCTTGCTGACTCATCCTGAAGATCTTGGGACTGTCAGCCTCCATGATCGCATGAGCATATTATTTATATATAACTAGGGGCCTGGTGCACAAAATTCATGCATGGGGTAGTGTCCTTCAGCCCAGCCTGCACCCTCTCCAATCTGGGACCCCTTGAGGGCAGTCGGACATCCTTCTCACAATCCAGCACTGCTGGCTTACAACTTCTCGCCTGCCTGCCTTCCTGATTGCCCCTCACCACTTCTACCTGCCAGCCTGATCACCCCCTAACCACTCCCCTGCCAGCCAGATTAATGCCTAATTGCTCCCCTGCCAGCCTTTTTGCCCCTAACTGCCCTCCCCTGCAAGCCTGGGTCCCCCGCACCTGCCCTTCCCTGCAGGCTTGATCACCCCCAACTACCCTCCCTTGCAGGCCTGGTCCCTCCCAACTGCCCTCCCTTACTGGCCATCTTGTGGAGGCCATCTTGTGTCCACGTGGGGGCGGGATCTTTGACCACATGGGGGCAGCCATCTTGTGTGTTGGAGTGATGGTCAATCTGCATATTACTTTTTTATTAGATAGGATAAGTCCTCCCTCCCTCCCTCCCTCCCTCCCTCTCTCCCTCTCTCCCTCTCTCCCTCCCTTCCTCTGTCCTTCCCTTCCTCGTTCCCTCCCTGCTTCCTTTCCTTCCTGCCTCCTCTCTTCCCTCCTGAATAGTTCTGTTTCTATGGAGAACCGTACTACAGTTATTACAGATTTCTCGCTCCCATTTTGTGTTTTCTTTTAAAGAACATGCTGTAGTGTCCGCGGTGTGGGGAAGGCAGGACTCTGAGGACCAATTTTCACCATGTTTTGTGCCTCAGCAACTTGGTCAGCAGCTCTCCCCCGAGACCAGGACTGAGCTAGGACTGGCATGTGCGGCCATGAGCACAGCCTGGCCGGCCCGGCCGCGTGGCTCCGGGGCTGAGCATCGACCTGTGACCCAGGAGGTCAGAGTTCGATTCCCGGTTGGGGCACAGGCCTGGATTGAGGGCTCCATGCCCAGTGTGGGGCGTGCAGGAGGCAGCTGATCCCTGATTCTCTCTCATCATGGATGTTTCAATCTCTCTCTTTCCCTCTCCCTTCCTCTCTGAAATCAATAAAACATTAAAAAAAAAAAAAAAACCAACAACAAAGTACAGCCCAGTGCAAACCAGTGGAAACCAGTGCAAACCAGTGCAAACCAGTGCCAGTGTGTGGCTCAGAGCATCAGACACTGTGACTGTCATCTCCCTGGAGAGCATGCCAGTGCGCATACCGTCACACAGGTCTTTGATCACCACGTGAGCAGGTCAGGGAGGGACAGGGAAGCATGGGGACCGGCCCAGGTGGCCTGTTCCTGACTCACAGCTACATCGTGGGAGGTCATCCCTGGTGCTGTCTCCCAACTCCAGAGCCGCCACCTGCCGCTCCTCACGGCCCACCTCCTCATGGAGAGCCATCTTGCTCCACTGCAGAGCTAGAGTGCCCTGGAGGGATGACAGCTTTATTTCATTTTATTTTTAAAAAATATTTTATTGATTTTTCACAGAGAGGAAGGGAGAGGGATAGAAAGTCAGAAACATCGATGAGAAACACAGATCAGCTGCCTCCTGCACACCCTCCACCAGGGATGTGCCTGCAAGCAAGGGACGTGCCCTTGACCAGAATCGAACCTGGGACCTTCAATCCACAGGCTGACGCTCTATCCACTGAGCCAAGCCGGTTTTGGCGGGATGACAGCTTTAGTCTTGAAAAGAGCCCCGGCTTAAAAAAGATGGGGCCTCCTCGCCGGCGTGAAATACAAACCGGAGCACCCGTGTGCAGAGTCCCTTAGGGCGCAGGCCTGGGGCCCATACAGCGTCTCCTTTTCTCAAAAACACCGGCTTCATCAGTAAAACGGAGATGTCTTCTGAGTCACCGGGGAGAAAAAGAATCCTTTCAGCCGCAAACGGGCAAGAGTTGGCTAAGTGTAGAAATCTAAAAATACTCCCCGACGGGCCCAGTGCCCGTCCGTCCTCTGTGTTGGGAAGAATGCGCTCCCGGTGCTGTTATTACAGGAAATTCCAAACGCGTGAACGTGCGCTGGTATTTTCGCCGAAACAAGGGTTTATGCTGGGTTTCATTTAGACGCGGGGGCAAGACAGCTTTGCTTTGTGTGCGATGAGGGGGCCGCTGGACGCCGGGACAATACCATGCTGTGTACCACGGAGAGCGTAAGAGCGTTTGAGAATTCCTAGAGGAGACGGGACATGGCCCCTCCATAAACGTCTCTGGAGCTCTGCCCAGGGCCGCCACAGCTCTGGCTGTCACCCCGCCCAGAGCCCACCGACTGGGGAGGCGGCCGGGCGAGGCCCTGCGTGTTAGGGTGCGTCCCCCCATCAGCCTTTTCCCCCCTTCTTTTAAATACATATTTTATTGATTTTCACAGAGAGGAAGGGAGAGGGATAGAAAGTCAGAAACATCGATGAGAGAGAAACATCCATCAGCTGCCTCCTGCACACCTCCTACTGGGGATGTGCCCGCAACCAAGGTCCATGCCCTTGACTGGAATCGAACCCGGGACCCTTCAGTCCTCAGGCTGGCACTCCATCCGCTGAGCCACACCGGTCAGGGCTGGATCGGCCTTTAGGGCTGAGGACAGTGACCAGGGCTCACTCCTGGGGACGGGCGGGTCCCTGAGAGCAGTCCAGGCCGTGGCTGGCAGCTAAGTGAGCAGAGGGGTGGGAGGGCGACGGGATATTCAGGTGCCTTACCCGGTGTCGGCCAGAGCCCGGGTCGGAGCCTGTCTCCGGCCTTCGGGGCTCTCGGCGGTGCCAGCCTGTGCCCGCGCGGGCCAGGGGCGAGGCCGCCCACACGTGGGCCTCCACTTTAGGGTGTCCTTGGGCCTCGACTCGGAATTTCCCAGTTCACGGCGCCCGCCCAGGGCCCTGTAAACATTCCGTCTGGGTTTACAGCGGGCCTTTTACTGCCCCCGGGGGGGGGTGGGGTCTGGAACGGAGAGCCGCTCCACTCCGCACGCCCGTGCGCTCCTCGGTGCCGGGGAGTTGGATGCCCTCGGCGGAGGCTCCTGTCCACAGCTCTCCGAGGAAGCTGAAAGCAGCTCTGTTGGCGGAACACGCCCCTCGCTCTATTTTTAACCTGAACGTGGACATTCTTCGCCTCAGAGGCCGCAGGCAGCGCACGGGAGCCCCGTCCAACAGCTGGACTCGCACTCGCTGGGCGACCCTCCGCGCTGTCGGGACACACTCATTCTTCTTTCCTTTTCTTTTTGCATCCAGCCCACCCACGACGGGGAAGCTTGGTGTCGCTTTGTAAAGGGGGTACACACGGAGTACCCCCCGTTCAGGCCCCCCCCCCCCCGATGCGGTCATCGGTTACCTGCGTTCGATTATCTGGAAGGTGAGCGCGGCCGGCCCGCCCAGTGGAAAATTTTAAGTCCTTTCACTCGGGGCCCTGCTGTCTTCTCAGATCAATCTTTCCGCCAACGACAACCGATACTTTCATATGCGATTACGGGCCTGCTCCATCTTTTCAGGAGCCGAGACTCTTTGGAATCATAGGTATTGATCTTTTTAATAGAAGTCAGGAAAAATAAAATTACTCTGGCTTCTTGCGGCAGAACGATGATAAATGGGAACGCAGAAACTTATGGGGGAAATTCTTTCTGCCCGGGATTATTTTAATCACTAAAAATGATTGTCTTTTTAATAATATTTGCTTTCCATTATGCACATTTGCAGCAAAGCCAAAAATTGTTTCTGGATCGCTTTGGGAAACCGCACGGAGGCAGGGCTCGGCGTGTGCCCGTACCTGCGGAGGCTCGGGTGCCGCGGAGCGCAGGGCACGGAGGCCGGGCCGGCTCCCAGCATCTGCGCAGTCCCGTGGGTTTCAGGAGAGCATTCGGGGAAGGGGAACTTGGTGAATTAGATGTATATGTAGACTAGAGGCCCAGTGCACAAAATTCGTGCACAGGGAGGGGGGAGCAGGGGGTGTCCCTCAAGCCTAGCCTGCACCCTCTCCAATCTGGGACCCCTTGAGAAATGTCTGACTGCTCGTTCAGGCCCGATCCTGGTAGGATCGGGCCTAAATGGGCAGTCGGACATCCTTCTCACAATCCAGGACTGCTAGATCCAAACTGCTCACCTGCGTGCCTTCCTGATTGCCTCTAACCGCTTCTGCCTGCCAGCCTGATCACCCCCTAACCACTCCCCTGCCAGCCTAATTGATGTCTAATTGTTCCCCTGTTAGCCTGTTTGCCCCCAACTTCCCTCCTCTGCCAGCCTGGTCACCCCTCACTGCCCTCCACTGCAGGCTTGATCGCCCCCAACTGCCCTCCCTTGCAGGCCTGGAACCCCCCATTGTCCTCCCCTGCTGGCCATCTTGTGGTGGCCATCTCGTGTCCACATGGGGGCAGGATCTTTGATCACACGGGGCAGCCCTCTTGTGTGTTGGAGAGATGGTCAATCTGCAAATTACTCTTTTATTAGATAGGATGTATATGTATATGCATATGTATATATGTTTTGTTTTATTTATTTTTTACTATTTTTTATTGATTTCAGAGAGAAAGGGAGGAGAGAGAGACAGGAACATCAATGATGAGAGAGAATCATTTATTGGCCGCCTCCTGCAAGCCCCTTACTGGGGTTCAAGCCTGAAACCTGGGCCTGTGCCCTGACCAGGAATTGAACCATGACCTCCTGGTTCCTAGGTTGACGCTCAACCCCTGGGCCACACTGGGCCGGGCCTCATCTAGGTTTTAAACATTTATTTAAAAGCTCGTTGTTCAGACAGCTGTCTTAGAAGCAAGTGTGTATTTCTATCTTCACCCCTCTTTTTTTTTTAAAAATATTTTATTGATTTTTTTACCGAGAGGAAGGGAGAGGGATAGAAAATCAGAAATATCGATGAGAGAGAAACATCCATCAGCTGCCTGCTGCACACCTCCTAGTGGGATGTGCCCGCAGCCAAGGTACATGCCCTTGACCGGAATCGAACCTGGGACCCTTCAGTCTGCAGTTGGATGCTCTATCCACTGACCCACACGGGTTTCGGCCTCACCCCTCCTGTGATGTCTCCTCGGCCAGGACTGGGCATTGTGCTGCAGTTTAAGGTGGGGTGTGCGGGATGTCTCCTGAGGTCTGGCTGCTTCTCTCTGTGTCTGGAGGCGGCAGGCGGTCCTCGATGCTCATGGGTAACCAGCCTGCGGGTCCCATCCCATCACCGTTCCTCTGAGACCCGGGGGCCGCCTCGTGGCGCTCACTGGGGAAGGCGAGCTTTCTGGCTCCCGTCGGCATCCAGTCCCCAGCCCCCAGCTTCAGGTCCAACCGCCTCCTGGGCTTGGGGGTCCCGGGGCCAGCCCAGATCAAGGGGAGCGCGTGCCACCGCGCGGATCAGGTCTCAGCTGGTATGAGGACACAGATGGGGACCAAACCCCGCAGCTGTCGGGGCCAGGCACAGCCCGGCTTGCTTTGCTTGGCCCCTGAGACGGACGTGTCAGAAGGAGAACTAGGCCCTCTGGGATGCCGTGCAAGTGGCCTCCGTGGCCAGCAGCATTGCTTCCCTCTGACGTGGCGGCGAATTTCTCTCCCCCTCCCTCCCTCCCTCCCTAACATGCCAAGGGAAAGGACGTGTGTTCTCGGAGCTGCCGTGGGCCTCGCTTTCCTCTGGCTCTGGGCCAGGCAGTGGCTCCAGCACAGAAAGGGGGGCGGGCTTTCAGGTGGTGCACGTAGAGGGGAAGGTCATTCCAGGACGGAGGCCACCAGCCCGCATTAAAGCCTGAGGGTGCCGCTAGGCCCCCAGGGCAGAGTGACCCCGGGGAGTGTGTGCCGTCCGGCCTGGAGGTTCGGGGACGCGCCGGTGACGGTGAGAACGGAGGACAGGAGTTAGCCAGAGAGGATGGCACCTGGAGAAGAGGGGCGGGGAGAGAACGTTCCGGAACTGCTTGCGGGAAAGCTGAGGGGCCAGGGCTTTGTAAGGCGGAGAAAACACCCCGCAGGGTGCCCCCGGGGAGCCCCCGAGTCTGGGAAACCGCTCCCCAATGTCACCACGCACAGGTGGCGTCTGAGTTCCCATTCCCTCACACCCGGGGCCTGATGATTCCAGGGCAGGGACTTTGGACCTCTGCTTCCGACTGAGGAGTGTGTGTGAGTGTGTGAGTGTGTGTGTGAGTGTGTGAGTATGTGTGTGAGTGTTTGTATGTCTGTGAGTGTGTGTGTGTGTGTGAGTGTGTATGTGAGTGTGGATATCTGTGTGTATGTGAGTGTGTGTGTGTGAGTGTGTGTGTGAGTGTGTATGTGTGAGTGTGTGTATGTTTGTGAGTGTGTGTGTGAGTGTGTGTACGTTTGTGAGTGTGAGTGTGTGTGTGTGTGTGTGTGTGGTCACTTTATCTCCGCTACTCACTGTTGACCACTTTGCTGTTTTTGATGCAAAGGCAGTGCTAGTACAATTGTTTGAATATTTCTAGAATTTTGGTCTTAACTTATAAAAATGAGTGGGAAATATTAGAACACAAATACTGATACCTGTGTGATAAAAGAGTGTACATTTTAGAAAAATTCATAAAAATGGAGGAAAAATATTTTTGGCAAATTAGCCCAAGACTTCCATTAATTTGAAGCTTGTCAATTGTGTATTCACGTGTGAAAAGCAAAAAAAATATGCAGGGGAATGCTTGAAATAAACCTGCAAAGAGTCCAACTGTGTGTGAAAGTGGTGTAATTGGAGACTTTGTTCCTGGGAGTCCTCTCATCATGAGAAATGTACACTCACGCATGCACGCACACACACACGCACGCACACACCCACGGATGTTTATTTTGTATGAAAGTAGAGGACTGTCTTTTTAAAAAAAATAGATTTCACTGATTTTTTTTTTTTATAGAGAAGGGAGAGGGATAGAGAGTTAGAAACATCGATGAGAGAGAAACGTTGATCAGCTGCCTCCTGCACACCCCCTACTGAGGATGTGCCCACAACCAAGGTACATGCCCCTGACCAGAATCGAACCTGGAACCTTTCAGTCTCCAGTCTGACGCTCTATCCACTGAGCCAAACTGGTTAGGGCAAGGACTGTCTTTTTTTTTTTTTCTGGGGCAGTTTGTTAAAGATGTTTAGAAACCACAGAGTCAAAACTTAGTTGCTTTCCTTCCCGCTTTACCCTGTGCATTAGATGAACCAATAGGATGATGTGCGAGTAGAAGCAGCCGCAGACATGTCTGCCCGCCGCGTTGAGCCCACGGCACATGTGCAGGGAACTCTTCAGATGAGCCAAATCCACACCTTGCTGTCAGGACGCGGAGCAGCTCTTAGTAATGGCAAATGCTGCAGAGCTCAGGAACAGGTTGGATAAGTGGAAGCAAGTCGACAGTAGACTATATCAGGCCATGGGGGTCGGGGAAGGGGACTCAGGAGAAAGAAGAATGGCATGTTTCATTCTGCTGAATTGTAAATTCTTAAGCTAGATCGAGGCAAATTCCGTAAAGAAATCTTGTCGTGTAGTTGCTCAAGGGCTAGAGGAGTTTTGTGCTTTGGTTACATGTGCCACTGGCCATGGGAGGCTTAACAGCCTTCAGACTCAAGGGTGCCCCTGACATCAACAGTTTAAAAACATATATTTTATTGATTGTTCACAGAGAGAAAGGGAGAGGGATAGAAAATCAGAAACATCGATGAGAGAGAAACATCGATCAGCTGCCTCCTGCACCCCCTCCCCCACCCCCCGGGGATGTGCCCATAACCAAGGTACACGCCCTTGACCGGAATGGAACCTGGGACCTTTCAGTCCGCAGGCCGATGCTCTATCCACTGGGCCAAACCGGTTTTGTTGACATCCACAGTTCTCAGCGACTGGCCCTAACCCCAATCCTGCATCACACCTTCCTGAGGCCGTCTCAGTGTAAGCCCATCTGTGACCGATCCCCTACAGGCCCCGTGATCACAGAAAGAGGATTCCAGAATCTTGGGTAATTTAAAAGTCCTTCGGCAGCTGAAGAACCAGCAAGTGGAATGTGATTCTAGGTTCTCAAGCTGTTAGTTCATAATTGATAGGCTGAAATATGCGCAAG
Source organism: Antrozous pallidus (assembly GCA_027563665.1). Classification (NCBI taxonomy): domain Eukaryota; kingdom Metazoa; phylum Chordata; class Mammalia; order Chiroptera; family Vespertilionidae; genus Antrozous; species Antrozous pallidus. Next base: position 3,016,024 of record CM050514.1, on the reverse strand, counting down.
GAAAAGTACCTTCTCTGTGTTCCATCTAAAATTCATCCGAGACGTTTCCAGTTCCCACCCTCTCCCGAGGTCTGCCGCTAACTTACTTACAGGTTGGCCTTCTCTCCTCTTCATCTATGGAACACATCGAAGCCTCTGGTTTTTTGTTGTTTTGATTCTATCAAAACACAGTGCGGTCTAAAGGGACCTTTAATTTTCCACAACTGAAGCTTGTGGGGTCGAAACCGGTTTGGCTCAGTGGATAGAGCGTCAGCCTGCGGACTGAAAGGTCCCAGGTTCGATTCCGGTCAAGGGCATGGACCTTGGCTGCGGGCACATCCCCGGTGGGGGTTGTGCAGGAGGCGGCTGGTGGATGTTTCTGACTTTCTGTCCATCTCCTTTCCACTCTGTAAAGAAAAAAAGAAAAAAAAAAGAACAATCTACAAAATTGGAAAATATGTTAAAAAAAAAGAAACACTGTGGGCCCTCTTCCTTGGCTAATTTCTCGCATTGGCGCTGACCTGTTACTCTGGCCCCCAGCCACCTGCCAGTCTTCTGACATCCCCAGTTTCTTGCCTTTTCCAAGGGTTGTGGAGTTTAAATGTCGACCACAGCCCTGTGGGTGTTTATTCCCAACGGCTTCTCAGAGAGACTCTAAAGCCGGTGTGCGCTCAGCTTGTGTCCGGACAGGTCTGCAGGCGAGAGGTCCCCCCGTGTGAGCGCTCAGGCGGGCACCGCATGGCCTGGTTGTGGGAGGTGCTGGCTCTTGACGAAGTACCCCTCCTGTTTCTCCGGCATCGCCTGTTTGGATGCCACGCATACATCTAATCGGCAACCTAGTTCTTTCCTTCAGACCCAGAGCTTTTCCTACTCCGCAAACACCCCGTGTCCGCTGGTAACACAGCCATCAGCTGGGGATGGCGGTTGAAAGAGTGTGCAGATTAGGACATTGTCCAGTGGCGTGTCCCCCAGCCCGTTGCTGACTCACGCGCATGGGAGACAGCCGATGAGCACTTTACGGGCCGGGAAGTCTGTTGATCTTAATTTCCGAAATCAGAGCGCTCAGGGGGTGCTTAGGGCTGAGGTTGGCAAACTGCGGCTCCCGAGCCACGTGCGGCTCTTTGGCCCCTTGACTGTGGCTCTCCCACAAACTACCACCGTCTGGGTGGGTCTAAGTTGAAGCAGTGGTGTCAGAAGAAGTTTACGTTTAAAAAATGTGGCTCTCCAAAGACATTGTTGTCCTGTTGGTATTTGGCTCTGCTGACTTATGAGTTTGCCGGCCACTGGCTTAGCGCAACCAAACTAAAAGCATCCCACACAGCTCAGCAGTAGATCGAAGAGCCTGTAGCTGGGGTGCTTCCCAGTCATTCATGGGGTTAATCGAGGCAGCAGTAGGTTAAGCGTTGGAGAATGCAGAACTTCTTTAATGTCTTCATTTGTTTGCTCATGCATTCCAAAAGTGTTTACGTCACACCAGTGAGGGGCCAGGTACTGATGTAGGTGCATCAAGTGTTTTCTCCCCGGGGAGGACAGGGGGTAGTGGGGACCCAGTGTCTCTCAGCAGTGACAATGACTGGTCCCCGAGGCTGTGAGGGAGGAGCACTGAGGTGCTGGGAGAGAAAGGAGCTGCCCTAATTTTTCCTTGGGGCTCCTGCAGTGGAGAGAGCATCCCCCCCCCCCCCCCGGATTACTGTGGGCACAGGAAAGGCTGGTATGTAATGTGGTGGTATTTGTGTTGAGCTTTTAAGTGTAGGAGTTTAGCAGATGGAGATGATTTTTTAAATATTTAACACTATTTCCAAAGGCCCAGGGAATGGTAGAGATGTGAAGGCCCACTCAACACAGTGTATCCTATCTAATAAAAGAGTAATTTGCAGATTGACCATCACTTCAACACACAGGAGGGCTGCCCCCGTGTGGTCAAAGATCCTGCCCCCCTGTGGACACAAGATGGCCATCACAAGAGGGTCATTGGGAGGTTCCAGGCCCTGCAAGGGAGGGCGGTTAGAGGTGACCAGGCTGGCAGAGGAGGGAAGTTGGGGGCCAACAGGCTGGCAGGGGAGCAGTTAGAAATCAATTAGGCTGGCAGGGTAGTGGTTAGGGGATGATCAGGCAGGCAGGCAGAAACAGCGGCAATCAGGGAGGCAGGCAGGTGAGCAGTTGGGAGCCAGCAGTCCTGGATTGTGAGAAGGATATCTGACTGCCCAGTTAGGCCCTATCCTACTGGGCCTAAACGGGCAGTCAGACATTCCTTGTGGGGTCCCAGTTTGGAGAGGGTGCAGGCTGGTGCTAAGGGACACTCCTGCCACCTGTGCATGAATTTTGTGCACCGGGCCTCTAGTTTCCAATAAGAAAGGACATTTTCCCCCTTGATCATCTGTGGTTGTCCAATCATCCCTATTTGTATTACTGCTTGGTTTCCACCTTGCAGAACTTGGAGCCATATTTGATCTATTTTAAAATGCGCGTCAGTGGGAAAGTAAGATGCAATGCCAGTTTCCATTTAACTCAACTTTTCAAGAACCCATTTAATTTGTAAGTTGAGGTTGGTTTCTATCACATCTTGTTAAGCATGTAAGTGTAACTTTTCTTTGTGGTTCATTCTAGATAGTCTTAAAATGGAAATCACGTGACATTGACATGGTTTTTCTATCTCAGTGGCCATTGGTTGCCCGTGAGTGTGCAGGCTTGGTGCGGTTGGGCATGGATGTGCTGAGTTGCCAGCCCTCTCAATTCCTGCATTCTGGACAACTGGCGGAGCCTGAAAGTGCAAATTGGATCCCTGTCAGCTGGCAAGAGAGGCACGAAGGGAATTTTTTTTTTCCCTTTGGGATTTGATAACTGTTAATTCTTCATAAACTTGGCTTCTGCCAAACATATATTGTACTTCTCTCTGATAGGAAATTTATATTGTTAAACTCTATGTGAACTCAAGGTATTAATGGAGAGTGCTTACTAGCAAAAATGAGTTGCAAATGTCAGATAAAATTAAATAACAGGGCTTAATAAAATAAGCTTGTTTCCGAAAATCTGTTTTTCATATTGGTGAAAGGATGATCTGTCTTGTTACTGAAGCCCAGAGATTGCCAGGACGGGGAAAAGAGACGTTCTTTTATCAATTATCAAGGGAACCATTGATTACACAAAGGCAATTAAAGTATTTCTGGAGGAACAAGTAAATATTAGTTTTAGAAACATTAAAAAAAAGAGGCTGGGTAACTGGGATGTGAGCACTAAATAAAAATAAAGACACCCTGTTCATTAGCTGAGGCACAGGGAGCAGCCGGGCATGCTCACAGATCCTTGGTTCTCGACATCGTTCGTTTCACTGACTCAGCTATGGACAGCCAGCTTTCTGTTAGGCAGAGGTGCAAAACAGATGGACCTCATGGCCACTGGGCAAATGTCTGATGGCTTGGCGAGCTATTTTGTGAGCAGGAAGAGCACCGTAAAAGAAACAAGTCTGTAAACCAGGGGCCATCTAGAAGTGCCACTGGGGGAGTCCCTTTGCTCATTGTGGTCCCTGTTGGAATTAGGTGTGAACAACCTGCCCCTTATCTATTCCTATCTAATAAAAGAGTAGTATGCAAATTGACTGTCACTCCAACACATGAGATGGCTGCCACAAGATTGCCAGCAGAGGAGGGCAGTTGGGAGGGACCAGGCCTGCAAGGGAGGGCAGTTGGGAGCAATCAAGCCTGTAGAAAAGGGCAGTTGCAGGGTGGGGGGGGGGCAACCAGAACTGCAAGGGAGGGCAATTAGGGGTGACCAGGCCTGCAGAGGAGGGCAGTCAGGAGCAATCAGGCTGGCAGGGGAGATGTTAAGCAATCAGGCCACAGGGAATGGTTAGGGGTGATCAGGCTGGTAGGCAGAAGCAGTTAGGGACAACCAGGAAGCCAGGCAGGTGAGCAGTTGGGAGCCAACAGTCCTGGATTGTGAGAGGGATTGGGCCTAAATGGGCAGTCGGACATCCCTCAAGGGGTCCCAGGTTGGAGAGGGTGCAGGCTGGGCTGAGGGACACCCTCCTCCCCCATGCACGAATTTTGTGCATGGGGTATCTAGTGTGTATATATATATATATATATATATATATATATATATATATATATATCTGACCATCTGACTGGTCAGTAGGTATGATGTGCATTGACCATCAGGGGGCAGATGCTCAACACAGGAGCTGCTGATCTGTGGTGACTTGGCAGTGGCAGTTCTTGGGTGACGCACCCTGGAACCAGAGAGGAGGGAGCCCGATTCTGGGATGCATTACCTAAGAACCATCCCCTTGCAATCCGGGACCCCTCAGAGGATGTTGGAGAGCTGGTTTTGGCCAATCCTCGCAGGCCAACCAAGGGACCCCGCCTGCAGGAGGGATCCTGCTCACTCCGCAGATGTCCTTTGAGCTGAGGCTCAGCTCCAGGTGCGGCAGGTGGGAAGGGACCACAGGAAGTTGGCTCCAGGGCATGTCTGGCCCATCTTGTCCAGTCCCACCCCACTGGCCATCTTCTAATTAATTTCCTTTCAATGTGCACGAATCCGTGCACCGGGCCACTGGTTTGGCTTCGTGCTCCCTTCCCTGACTCAATGGCTGCCTCTTCCTGGTTCTGAGTTGGCCGGGCCAGGGAGAGTTGCGGCGGGTGCAAGGATGCGTGGGGAGCCCTCCACTCATACAAAGTGCTGCTTGGCGGCCTGCCTCCCTCAGGCAAATCACCCTCCCTCATCCTGGCGGCCTGTGAGAGCAAGCCATCGCTCACTCGGTGTCGGGAACTGAGCTCTGCTTCTCCCACCAGGTGGATGATTAAGTAATACGATCTGTCCCAGCAGGAGGGGGGAAGCTGAGTCTCAGGTCTCTTCCCTGAGGGATTCTAAGCGGCGGGGAAAACATACAGAGCAAAGGGGTGAGCTCTGGCTGTCACTCACCGATTCACATTGTCCATGAATGCCCACGGCCAGTCGTTCTCGGGAACCTCATGAATGACAACCCGTTGCAGGCACCCCAGTATCTCTGCGCTCCTGGACAGCGACCCCCTCCTCACAGAGCCAAGAGGTGTCGTGAGCAGGAAGAGTTTCAGGGTGCACCTGTCAGCCCTGAGGCAGGGAGCCTAGACCTGGGCACCCCCCTTGGCAGAGTCCTGGGCACCCTCCTCTTTGCAGATCCTCTGCCCTCAGGACTGATGGTTGGCATCTTTCTTTCTAAGCGAGAATGGGCGAGAGCACAATGGAGGAGTTCAGGCTCCTCATTCCGGCTCCTCGCGCCGGCCGGCGGGGCCCATGTCTCAGGGGGTGGAAGGGCCCTCGGCCCCTTGCGGCTGACAGCTCCTCCCCCTGGCATCTGCCCTGCCTTGGGGTGCCCTCCCCTCCAGCGACCAGACCACAGCAGTGTGGAAAACATACAGAGCAAAGGGGTGAGTTCTGGATGTCACTCACCAATTCACATTGTCCACGAATGCCCACGGCCAGCCGTTCTTGGGAGTCTCATGATGACAACCTGTTGTCAGCACCCCAGCATCTCTGCGGTCCCGGACAGTGACTCCCTCCTCACAGGGTGAAGAACCACCACTGCCAAGTCACCACAGGGCCATGGCTACCTCCTCCTCCTCTCGTCTCTAAGCCCCAGGCTTCGTGACCTTCCTGCAGGGAGGAGTTTGATGAGATCGTTGCTGCTCACCCTGCTTCTCTTCCTCTGCCTTTCCATGTCTGTTGGCTCCTGGATGTCCTTCTTCACAGGGGTTTCTCGGACCTTCCTTGAAGCTTTTTCATTTTTTGAAATAGATTTGTATTGATTTCAGAGAGGAAGGGAGAGGGAGAGGGAGACAGAAACACCAATGATGAGGGAGAATCATGGATGGGCTGCCTCCTGCACGCCCCCCACTGGGGATGGAGCCCACAATCCGGGCCTGTGCGCTTGACTGGAAGCAAACCATGACCTCCTGGTTCGTAGGTCTAGGCTCAACCACCGAGACACATGGTTTTCTTCTAGATTACTGTGGGGGCGCCCCCAGGTCAGACACCGTGAGCGTTCTTTAAATCATCGCCGGCTGAATCCAAGGCACCTGGCAAAGCTGTGTCTTGGAAAAACACATTCAGCAATGAGGCTGAATATGTTATCAGCTTGGCCTTAACTTTGCCTCAGGTGTTGGGGGCCTTGAAATGTAAATGCAGTCTTGCCCCCAGGAATGGGGGAATGAATAGGGCCTGATCCCACCAAAATTCCTTTGATCCTAATGTTAGAGAAACCCATTTGTACCGTGGAATATAAATACACTGTTGCTGTTTGGGTTTGAGACCCTGTCTCTCCATCAGAGAGAACAGACGTCCCACCCAGCCCCAGCTTTTTATTTCTATGTTTCTGCATCTTCTCTTCTATGTCCTTCATTTCTTAATCCCCAGCTCCTCTACTCAGCAACTGGACCCACTCTCTCTCTCCTCGCTGGACGTGGGAAAAGAGAGAAGAGCACCTCCAGGTCGCGTTTTTCTTTTCACCCGTTGTGGGGAGTGGAACGGAGTGGACAGGCTCCCACAAACGTCTGGAGTTTTCCATGTCAGTGAGGTGCTCAGGCCAGAAACCCAGGAATTCCGTTGACCTGCCATGTCCTCGCTCCCACAGCTCCCGCCTCTGCCCAGCCCTTTGTGAGCCCCGTCCATCCATTACCTGGTCCTTCCCACCTGCTCCTTCCGGCTCTTACCACTCCACTCTGGGCCTCCCCTCCCCGCCTCCTCCCCCTTCAGCCACAGCGCTCCTGTCCCATGCTCTCCCGCATCCCGCTGCCCAGCGGCCTTTCCGCACCCCACCCACACCCCTCTTGTAACCCCTCCGGCTTCCCACTTCCTTAGCGTCAGCAATGAGCGGCCCTCACAGCCCCAACGCCCGTCTGGCCCTCGCCGACCTCTCCGTGTCTTCTCTACCGCCATCTCCAAGTCCCTTCTCTCATTCCTCGGTTCCTCGCCACCCCCCTTGTCCCGGTTTGTATTGTTAGTTCTGCGGGTTTCTTTTCTCTTGGCTGAGTGGATCCCCACGCATCCTTCCTGTCTGCGCACGACGCCCTCCCTGGACCGCGTGGGTCCCCACACTTCCCTGGCGCCTCTCAGAGCAGGTGCACACTCTCCATAACTTGTCTTCACGTACACCGCGTCTCCCTGCAGGGCGTCCATCCCTTTAGGGCACGTGACGGGTTCATTTCCCTGCTCACGGTCCGCTCCAGGCTGCTGGGGAGAGAGCAGTACCTCTGGCTGGTCTTTCCAACTGGATTCTTTGCTTCTCTGAGGCCAGGGCTCTGCACTGTGCTACCCCCCCCCCCCCCGTGCCACACAGCCTGTCCGTGTGCCCAGGTCTAGCCCTCTCTCCTCGCCAAGCCCCCAGATACTGCCTGGGGCGACCAGACACCCCTCGCTCCCCACAAGCGGCCTGGCGTTGCCTGCCACGTCCCAGTGGTTTCCTCCGACTCGGATGTTTCCTCCACGGCGTGTCTGAGCCCAGCCCGGTGGGGGATGTCTCGTCTGTTTTCTGTACCAGATAACACCGTGTTCATCTTGAACAAACGGGGAAAGGTTCCAGCCAAATCCGTCATCCTGGGAGCGGTGCCCAGGGTTTCCATCACGTGGGAGAAGCCGGGATGGATCGGCGACTCCGAGTTTCCTGTGAGCTGCGGGCTCCCTCAGGGACAGCCGGCCAGGCAGGCGGAAGAGCGAGGCTGCCGTTCCTCTCCCTCCCATACCCCTCTCACCCCCGAAGATGCCCCAATAGCTCCGTGTCCCCCAGACAATGGACAGGAAACCCCACAGGGAAAGGCCTTGCTCTCACACGGGTCAGGAGGCAGGGAGGTCCTGATGGGTGGCACCCCCCCCCCCCGTTAGCTCATATCCCGAAGGTCAGAGGCATCCTTATCTCTCTCTCTCTCCACACCTCCATCCGACTTAGTGATCCTATTGCCTTCTCCCCCACGCCACGGCCGCTGCATGTCTCCTCTTTATTTTTATTTGTATTGATTTCAGAGAGGATGGGGGAGGGAGCGAGAGATGGAAACATCCTATCTAATAAAAGTAATCTGCAGATTGACCATCACTCCAACACACAAGAGGGCTGCCCCCATGTGGCCAAAGATCCTCCCCCCATGTGGACACAAGATGGCCAGCAGGGGAGGGAAGTTGGGAGGAACCAGGCCTGCAAGGGAGGGCAGTTGTGGGCAATCAAGCCTGCAGGGGAAGGCAGTTAGGGGTGACCAGGCCGGCAGAGGAGAGAAATTGATGGCAAACAGGCTGGCAGGGGAGCAGTTAGACATCAATTAGGCTGGCAGGGTAGTGGTTAGTGGGTGATCAGGCTGGCAGGCAGAATAGGTTAGGGGCAATCAGGAAGGCAGGCTTGTGAGCAGTTGAGAGCCAGCAGTCCTGGATTGTGAGAAAGATGTCCGACTGCCCTTTTAGGCCTGATCCTACTGGGATTGGGTGTAAACAGGCAGTCAGATATCCCTCTAGGGGTCCCAGATTGGAGAGGGTGCAGGCTGGGCTGAGGGACACCCCCTCTCCCCACCCCTACCCCCTCCATGAATTTCGTGCACCATGCCTCTAGTTAGTGATGAGAGAGAATCATTGATTGCTGCCTCCTGCATGCCTCCCATTGGAGAATCCAGCCCCCAACCTGTGCCTGTGCCCTGACCGGGAATGGAACCGTGACCTCCTGGTTCATAGGTGAGCACTCAACCCCTGAGCCGCGCTGGCGGGGTCCCCTCTGTTTCTACCCCCATCCGCCCCATCTCCTCTCTTTCCCGTAGCTTGCCCCCCAAATTTCTTGCCCCCTAAAATTCACTCTCTGCACAGCTGCTAAAAGGGTCCTTCAAATTTGGGTCATATCACTCCATTGCTTAAAACCTCCCAAAACAAAACAAAGAAGGCCTCTAATAACTTCTGACAAGTTAAGAAAAAAAAAATCTGAGTTTCTTGCGCCGACTTACAAGGCTCATCCCCCTCCGAGGGGAGAGATGATGGGCCACCGCAGCCCCCCCTCCTCTGGTGTTGCCCTGCCTCTGCATGCCCGGCGGTCCCTGGCACCACACCAGGCGCTTGTCTGGTTGCCTGCTTTCCCACTCCCTTCCCCCTCCCCTAGGACCATCCTCAGCGCAGGGACGAGGGGCTCCTGTTCCCTCATCGCATCTGGTGGCTGCTGCCAAGCCAGTGCTCAGCGAGGACTTGTTTATTTTTAATATATCTTATTGATTTTTTTTTTTACAGAGGAAGGGAGAGGGATAGAGAGCTAGAAACATCCATGAGAGAGAAACATCGATCAGCTGCCTCTTGCACTCCCCCTACTGGGGATGTGCCGGCGACCAAGGTCCATGCCCTTGACCGGAATCGAACCCGGGACCTTTCAGTCCACAGGCTGATGCTCTATCCACTGAGCCACACCGGTTTCAGCAGCGAGGGCTTGTGGAACGGATGAATAAAAAAGCGAACAGGCAGGACTCGGCTCTCCTCGGTCCCCTCCTCGGGACAACGTCAAGGTCAGAAGCGGTGGGCGGCCCTCGTGGTCTAGCCACTGCTGTCGGGAGCGTGCTGCTCTGGTGTCTGCTGGATGCTTGGAGAGCCGGCGGAGGCCTTGCAGGCCCACCACGGAGCCTGTGGGGGACAGTGAGCGGACACCTCCGGGCCCAGCTGGCCGGCAGGCCGGGCGGTGCCTGCTGGCGGATATCTCCTGGGCATGGGGCGCTTCCTTTCTGTGGAGCTGCTGACTGGAGCTGTGTGCCCCTCCAGATGCTCCGCCCTCATCAACAGCTCATAAACCTTCCCTGCCCTTCCCGGCCGGCTCTCTCGGCTCTCTCGGCCACAGTGGGGGCTTTTACCGAAATGTTGGGAGCCATGAGTCACGCGTGCTGAAATGTGCTTATTGAAAGGGTTGGGGAGAAAGGCTGACTTAGAATAATGCACAGAGTGCGTTTCTTTGTAGGCAGTCACTAGGCGTCCATTCAGCGTCGTGGAAACATTTATAGTTTTATTAAATGCCTGGTGCACAAATTCATGCACCGGTGGAGTCCCTTGGCCTGGCCTGTGGAGTAGGGCCATAACTGGCTCTCAGACATCCCCCGAGGGGTCCCAGATCGCAAGAAGGTGCAGGCCAGACAGAAGGATCCTAAAACCGGAGCATGATTGGGGCCGGGGAAGGGCATGGGAGGTTGGCCAGCTGGGGAGGGACTGCAGAAGGGCTCTAGAGCATGTCCGGCCCATCTCACTCAGTCTGGATCAGCAGGACCCCAGCAGCAAGCTAACTACGGGTAGGACTGTCTTCCCCTGGTGGTCAGTGCACATCATAGCAAGCGGTTGAGCATCCTTAGCATATCATTAGCATATTATGCTTTGATTGGTTGAACAGATGTCCAGACGCTTAGCATATTAGGCTTTTATTATATAGGATTTTCCCCCATGAATGATCTTGGTGGTCCGGTTTCAGAACCGACTCCTTAAGCTGCTGCTTTGAATGGCTCCTCTTGGGCAGCGGGAGCCTGCAGGGTCCCTTTCGGCCCGGGGTCCTCCTTCTCTAGCATGGAGCCTTCTCAGAGCGAGGCCCGCAGAGAGGGGCGCTTGTGGGGGCCCCTCTGAGGATAACTTGGGTCGTGTGGTCAGAGGGTCTTCCCTCCGTGTCCATCCCAACCGCTGACTTCCCTCGTGAGTACCTGGGGCTGGGCCCACACATCCTGTGGACACCCTCTTGCCACATCCCAAGACTTTAATGGGCGCCTCCAGTCAGAATTGGCCAACGGGGTGGGCCAGCCGGACAGCCGCCCTGGGCACTGCACCGTAACAGTGGGTAGAAACCCCTCTGTGAATGGCGACCCATTAACCCAGGTTCCCTACACTCGGCTCACAGAACCAAGGAAGTCCTAACTTGGTGCACCAAAGACAGCGCCCTCTAGTGGAGATAAAACACAGTGGAGTGTTATTGCCATAGCAACTTGAAGTCTGAGATGCTGAAACTCTCTGCTCATACCATGCATTCTGCAGTGCCCTTACCGAGGGCAGCAGCTCGGTCTCCCCTGTGCCTTTAAAACCCTTCGTCACGCCTCCGGACCGTCGCTCTGGTTAGCAGGACGGAAACACGAAGGCGTCTGGTCATCGTTTCTTCTGGAACACAGATGCTGCTTTGGGTTGGGACAGTAAACTGGAAAGCCCACTGGTTTCGGTACATGCGTTTTTATGAATCTAAATAAATCTTGTCCCCACTGGAAAAAATGTTGAATAAGCCCCTTAAAGGGCTATCCCGAACCCCGGCCAGCCCGAGGGGCCCTGAGTGCTGAGTCCTCGAGCCCAGGCCCGCATGAACTGGGTGTGGGGTCCTGGGCGAGTCACGTTCTCACATCGGTCCTCAGTTTCTTCCTCCAGAAGATGCCAGGATGAAAGAGATGCGGCTGAGGTCCCTCCCAGCTTTGACAGCCGTGGGAGCCGTGCTGTGCCAGAGGCTGTGTCTGGTCCTGAGTGAGTCCGGGACGTGCAGCGCCCCTCATCCCAGGGACGCAGCCCTCGCCAATGGAAGATGGAGACTCCATCCTCTTTTTCTGTTGTTCATCCTCACCCGAGGGTATTTCCCATGATTCTTAGAGAGTGGAAGGAGGAGGGCGAGACAGACAGACATCGATGTGAGAGAGGCACATCGCTGGTTGCCTCCTGCACACACCGCCGAGCTGGGCCCGGGAACCTGCAACCAAGGCACGTGCCCTGGACTGGAACCGAACCCGGGACCCTTTAGTCTGTGCCGGAAGCCGACCATTGTTTTAATGACGGAGAGCTGTGGACAGGGAGTCGGGAGGGCTGGTCCGCCTTGATTGCTCTGAGGGGTCGGAGCTAATGCTGGATGTTGGTGGTTGAAGCAGCCCCACCTGTTCGTCCTAATAGACTCACTGATTGGCTTTTACTGGTGTTTCCTGGCTGGGGGAGACGGGTGTATCTTATGATCTTAATACAAGGGACGGTGAAGACAGAGCGAGCAGTAGTCCTCCCACTAGAGTTGGGCTGCCGCCTGGCCCCCATTTCCCAAATCAATGTTTTTCTAAATCTCTTTATTCATTTGTGTGCGGCCTTCTCCAGAACCGGAACCCTGAACCACCGGGACCCTGAGTCACATGGGAGGGGAAAGGGGTTCTCACAGTCTGTGGGCCGATGCTCTGCCCACTGAGCCACACCGGCCAGGGCAAACTTGATTCTTCTTGACCATTTCCCTGCTTGGACTTGTCAAAATGTCCCCCTGCTCTAACAAGAAGGCGGGTGCTGACTCCACACTTTGGTGTGTGGTGCTGATGGACAGGTGACCACCAAGTCCTCGCGGCCGGCTGCCTGGTGCTGCCAAAGAGCCGCTGGGCGGCACGAAGTGTGCCCGGTGCGCCCAGCGTGGAGCCTGTGGGCAACACCCCTCGCCGTGCGCACCTGCCCCTGGGACTCACGGCTTCGGGCCCGAGGTCCACGTTGGATTGCTACTTGTCTGTCTGTCTGCATCTCTGACATCTTACATCAGCGGTCGGCAAACTCATCCGTCCCCAGAGCCAAATACCAACAGTGCAACGATTGGAATTTCTTTGGAGAGCCACATTTTTTAAGCTTAAACTTCTAACGCCACTTCTTCAACATAGACTCGCCCAGGCCGTGGTGTTTTGTGGAAGAGCCACACTCAAGGGGCCAAAGAGCTGCCTGTGGCTCGAGAGCCGCGGTTTGCCCACCACGGCCTTTGAGCACAGGGCTCGTCTCTCCTGACTGTCAGGCACAGAGGCAAGGTCCCCGAGGGGCCCCTCGGTGTGAACTTTGCCCCCTCCCCAGCCTCTGTGTGTGTGAGTCCGCTGGGGCTGCGGTAACAAAGGGTCGCAGCCTCAGAGCCCGAGCCCCATGGGCTTGTGAGCTCCCCGTCCTGGAGGTTAGAAGTCCAGCCCGGGGCCCCCTACGCTGCCATCGGGGGCCCCCTGGCCGCCTTTCCGTCTTGAGGCCCCGCCGCCCTGCCTTCTCCCGCTTCTGTCCCCCCCCCCCCCCCCCGCCACCTCCTTGGCTCCCGGTCCCATTCTCCACTCAGAGCCCGCAGTGCTGCGCCTCTCAGGTCCTCCCCACAGCCATAGCAGCACCTTCCCAGGATGCCACACCCCTGCCATCGGCGATGCTCTGTTCAGAGGCCGCTGCCCGCAGCCGGACGCCCCAGAACCGGAGAGGAGGCTGACAGACGGGGCCACCCTGCGTCGTGGGGAGTCTGGGGGCGGGAAGTTGCCAGGTGGGGGCAGCTCTTGTTCTTCCTCTTGGGAAAGGGGGGGCAGCCCTGCTCTTACTCCTGGGAAAGGTGGGGGGCAGCCCTGCTCCTCCTCAGGGAAAGGGGGCTGTGCCTCTGGCGTTGGTGAGGGTTGGGAGGGTTGGGGAGGGTTGGGAGGGTTGGGGAGGGTTGGGAGGGTTGGGAGGGTTGGGGAGAGTTGGGAGGGTTGGGGAGGGTTGGTGAGGGTTGGGTTGGGAGGGTTGGTGAGGGTTGGGAGGGTTGGGGAGGGTTGGTGAGGGTTGGGAGGGTTGGGAGGGTTGGTGAGGGTTGGGAGGGTTGGGAGGGTTGGGAGGGTTGGGAGGGTTGGTGAGGGTTGGTGAGGGTTGGGAGGGTTGGGGAGGGTTGGGAGGGTTGGGAGGGTAGGGGAGGGTTGGGTTGGGAGGGTTGGTGAGGGTTGGGAGGGTTGGTGAGGGTTGGGAGGGTTGGTGAGGGTTGAGAGGGTTGAGAGGGTTGGTGAGGGTTGGTGAGGGTTGGGGAGGGTTGGGGAGGGTTGGGTTGGGAGGGTTGGTGAGGGTTGGGAGGGTTGGGGAGGGTTGGGGAGGGTTGGGTTGGGAGGGTTGGTGAGGGTTGGGAGGGTTGGGAGGGTTGGTGAGGGTTGGGAGGGTTGGGAGGGTTGGGGAGGGTTGGGGAGGGTTGGGGAAGGTTGGGAGGGTTGGGGAGGGTTGGTGAGGGTTGGGAGGGTTGGGGAGGGTTAGGAGGGTTGGGGAAGGTTGGGAGGGTTGGGGAGGGTTGGGAGGGTTGGTGAGGGTTGGGAGGGTTGGTGAGGGTTGGTGAGGGTTGGTGAGGGTTGGGAGGGTTGGGAGGGTTGGTGAGGGTTTGGGAGGGTGGGGAGGGTTAGTGAGGGTGGGGAGGGTGGGGAGGGTTGGTGAGGGTGGGGAGGGTTGGTGAGGGTTGGGAGGGTTGGGGAGGGTGGGGAGGGTGGGGAGGGGTGGGGAGGGTGGGGAGGGTTGGTGAGGGTTGGGGAGAGTTGGGGAGGGTTGGTGAAGGTTGGGGAGAGTTGGGGAGGGTTGGTGAGGGTTGGTGAGGGTTGGTGAGGGTTGGGAGGGTTGGGAGGGTTGGGGAGGGTTGGGAGGGTTGGGGAGGGTGGGGAGGGTGGGGAGGGTTGGGGAGGGTGGGGAGGGTTGGTGAGGGTGGGGAGGGTGGGGAGGGTGGGAAGGGGTGGGGAGGGTGGGGAGGGTTGGTGAGGGTTGGGGAGAGTTGGGGAGGGTTGGTGAGGGCTAACATTGCTGCCTGGCTCCCTCCCGGCTGGGGTGTGTACATCAGCCGCTAAGTAGGTGACAATGTTCCTCGGTGGCAAGGGCATTAGGTAATGAGCGTTTAGGCAGTGATATTTCCTATGCACTCATCAGCTGCGGCCTGTCAAGCCGAGGGCGCAATTAGCTCATGTTCGGGGGGTGGGTGGGGGGGAGGGCACAGGCACCCCTGGCAGCCACCTCGTGTTGACTGTGAGCTCCTGAAACCCCTCTTTGTGCTGCGGGGACCGTTAACCATGTTTGACACGGGAATGTTTTCCATGTTCTGCTGAGGAAATCCTCCATCAAGGTCAACAGCCCTCCCTCCTGCCGGCCTCGCCAGGATGGGCTCAATGCAACTCTGTGGTCGGTCCCCGGGCGCTCACACAGCGCTGCCGCCTGCCCTGCCCACTGGGCTCACTGCTGCCAGGCCTGTGCCCACCCCTCATCCCTCCTCGCCAGGCTCAGTGCTGCCAGCCCGGTGCCCACCCCTCAGCCCTCCCCGCCGGGCTCAGTGCTGCCAGGCTGGTGCCCACCCTCAGCCCTCCCCGCCGGGCTCACTGCTGCCAGCCCGGTGCCCCGGAGAGCGATGCCCAGCCCCTTTGTCTGGCCCTGGGTTCCTTGTAGACCTTTTGTCACCAGAGAAATGTCCCTCCCCCCCCCCCCTTTTCTGTCCCTTTCTATGCAACTGATTGAACAGACAGGCTTTTCTCCCAGCTTTTGGAGGATCTATTTGTGACTACATCTTTCTCCTGCATCCTAACCGCTCCAGCGTCTGTCCAAACCTCTTCAGAAATCCTGGGTTTTCCCATGAGCCGAAGCCAACATCACTCCTCCCACGGTCCCGGATGGGTCTGGAGAGGACGCTGGTGAACACGGGCTCCTCTGTTACAGCAAAGCGTGCTGCTCCCCGCGTGCGGATGGGGTTCCCTGTGTGTGGTTGGGGGTCCCTGGGTGGGGATGGGGTTCCCTAGCTGTGGATGGGGTTCCCTGGGTGTGGATGGAGCTCTCTGGGTGCGGAAAAAAGTTCCCTGGGTGAGAATGGGGTTCCCTGGGTGGGGGTGGGGTTCCCTGGGTGAGAATGGGGTTCTCTGGGTGTGGCTGAGGTTCCATAGGTGTGGAAAAAAGTTCCCTGGATGGGGATGGGGTTCCCTGGGTGGGGGTGGGGTTTCCTGGGTGAGAATGGGGTTCTCTGGGTGCAGATGGGGGTTCCATGGATGTGGATGGGGTTCCCTGGGTGTGAATGGGGTTCCCTGGGTGGGGATGGGGATCCCTGGGTGTGAATGGGGTTTTCTGAGTGTGGATGGGTTTCCCTGGGTGGGGATAGGGTTGGGGTGGGGATGGGGATGGGGGTTCTCTGAGTGCGTATGGGGTTCGTGTTGCTGCTGGTTGATAGGCAGGAACTCCACACACAGATGTGGAGGCTGGTCCAGGCTCACTGCAGGCCTGAGCCCCCTCCTCATCCCAGTCTTCCCCTGCTCCACCCTCTGCGACTCCTGTCACCCCTCCTGGTGGCCGTGATGTGGTGTTTCTTCGAAGCTCAGGGTATAAGCATCGGGTGGGTGGGGCGGGTACACAGGTGCCCATGGGCTCCAAGCACTGAAGAGCGGCCGGGCCGCCGAGTCCCCGGGGAAGAGTCTCTGCCGGCCTCGCCCACACAGCCTCTCCGGGCTGTGAACTCTACAATCGGATCGGGCCGAATGCTGGGGGTGGCTGTGGGAGGTGACCTTAGTCACCCGGGAAGGGGGTCAGACTTCGGGGGCAGGAGTGCCAGGACACCTCGGGCCCCCAGCACTGCTCCTGTGACTTGGGGTGGAGCTCCAGGTGGCTACCCCTCCCCACCACCGCTGCTGCACTGGAGTGTAAGTTGCAAGAGGGGGAAATAGAACCATTGAAACCTTCCTTGCGTTTTCCTTGACATAACCACCATAGAAATGGGTGCAGCGTCACGACCAGAAGAGCAGAAGCGTCACCACCATATGTCCCCTCGACACATCCCCCTTCTCCTCCAGCGCACGTTCACCGAGGCCTTTCTCGGGGGCCGGACGGTGCTGCGAGGATGGGCGTTAAGCCTGAGGCGTTGTCCTTCCACTCCAGGGCGTGCTCCCTCCCATTCATCCCCGCCCTTGAATGCTTGGCGCCCAGTGGGTGCCTCATACATGCTTGCTGGAAGACTGGGTCGGGGAGAGCAGCACACGCCCAATGAAACGGCTATTTACCAAAAAAGACAGGCCCTGGACAGGTAGCTCAGGTGGCCAGAGCGCTAATATGCAAAGGTCGGGGATTCCATCCCCAGTCAGGGTACATCCTATGTAATAAAAGGTTAATATGCTAAGTGTCCAACTGGTCATTCGTTCTTTTGAGCTGTTGCTGTGATGGGCACTGACAACCAGGGGGCAGACGCTCCAACAGGTAGGTTAGCTTACTGCTGGGGTCTGTCCTATCAGGACTGGGCAAGATGGACCAGACACACCCCGGAGCCCTCCTACAATCTCTTCCCACCTCCCACGGTTCCTCCCTAGCTGGCTGACCCTGATTGGGACTGGGCAAGACAGACACGTCCTGGAGCCAACCTTCCACAGTCCCGTAGTCCTTCCCCAGCCTCTAAAATATTTCTTCTAAGCAATTTCTTTTCAATGTGCACAAATCTGTGCACTGGGCCTCTAGTAAATGCCTACAGCCGTACCTTGCACACTGAATGGAAAGTTTCGCTGGTTGATCCTGTTTCATGTTATGGTCCCTTCTAGACAACGACTTGGCAGTTTAAGTGACAGGTGCAGACGCTGCTAACTGTGCTCATAGAGTCACCCCTCTTCCTTCCTCTCAGTGATAGAAACTCCATTGGTTTAGGGACAATGGCAGCTCAGATAGGGACTACATCTCCCAGAGTCCTCTGCAGGTGGGTGTGGTGAGCAGAGTCCCTGCAGGCCCCGGGGACTTGGTGAGAGCCCTTCTCCCGGCCTCTCCGGCCTCTCCGTTGTGCCCTCTAGAAACCTCTCTGCACTGTCACCATGGCGCTCTCCTTTTTTATCTGTTGGGCTCGCTAGGGAGCCCTCTGAGTGCTTGGCCATGTTTGCCACCCCAGCACTGAGTGGGGACCGTGCTCCTGCCCCACGGGAGGGTCCCCCCATATGTTTGCTTAGCCCATGGAGGAATTAAGGAACACCCCGCAAGGTGTCGGGTTTCCCTTGTGCATGAAGGTCAACTTGAAAGCGATGCGAGGGTCATAGGGAGCATCTCATTCGCTTTTGCTGGTGACCCAGGAGTTGGTAGCAATGGGCGGTGTGCCTCTGGGTGTGTCCCCCCCCCCCCCCCCCCACCCGGTGCACGTTCCAGAGCGCGCCCAGGCCTCCCAGTCTCCACCACCCACAGAACGCCCAGGCACCCAGCCGACAAGGAGTCCTTCCTTCCCGGCGTTTTTAGGTGCGCTGCTGCGTCATCAGGCCATGGGGACGTGCCGGGGTCAGGGGTTCGGTGGCTACTTTGCAGGAAATTAGGGGAGGCGTTGGTGGGTGCGTGGCGGCAGGAGGCACTGCCTGGTGGGATTGTCGTGACAATAACGGCGTTTCGGAGCCGGTCTGGGTAACGCGGTGTCCCTGAGCCACGCTCGACACAGCGGTGGCCACCGCTACCGTCACCCACTCTCGGAACCCCTCCGTTTCCCTGACATGGGACCCCCGGGCCAGTTTCCACTGTCTGGGGCCCCTTCATCTGTGGCTGTTTATAGGGCAGGGCGTGCATGGAGGGGCGGGGCATACACAGAGGGGCGGGGCTTACTCCGTGGGGGGCAGGTGTACACAGAGGGGCGGGGCTTACTCCGTGGGGGCGGGGCTTACTCCGTGGGGGCGGGCACACACAGAGGGTCCATGCCTTGACCGGAATCGAACCCGGGACTCCATGGCGGGCGGGTGTACACAGAGGGGCGGGGCTTACTCAGTGGGGGGCGGGTGTACACAGAAGGGTGGGGCTTGCATGGAAGGGGCGGGCGTACATGGAGGGGCGGGGCTTACTCCGTGGGGGTGGGTGTACACGGAGGGCGGGGCTTACTCCGTGGGGGCGGGCGTACATGGAGGGGCGGGGCTTACTCCGTGGGGGTGGGTGTACACGTGGGGGCGGGGCGTGCACAGAGGGCGGGGCGTCCCCGGCAGGCAGGCCTCTGAAGAAGCCCGTGTGCTTCAGTGTCCCCGGAGCCGTGGTCACGGACCGCGGTGCAAACAGCTTCCTTCCACGTCCCTCCGGTGCTTTTCCGTAGACAGTCCCGCGGCTGAGCGGCCACCGGGAGCCAGGAGGTCCCGGTCCTGCTTCCAGTCGGGGCCGGGCCGGGTCGTGGGCTCCATCCCCAGGGGGGCCGAGCGGGAGGCAGCCCCTCAGGCTTCTCTCTCATCGCTGATGGGTCTCTCTCCCGGGCCCTCTCCCTTGCTCTCTGCGGGCCCTACAGTTACATTTTATTTTATTTTTATTTTTAAAAAATACATTTTATTGATTTATTGCAGAGCGGAAGGGAGAGGGACAGAGAGTCAGAAACATCGATGAGAGAGAAACATCCATCAGCTGCCTCTTGCATGCCCCCCACTGGGGATGTGCCCGCAGCCAAGGTCCATGCCTTGACCGGAATCGAACCCGGGACCCTTGAGTCTGCAGGCTGACGCTCTATGCACTGAGCCACACCGGTTTCAGCCCTACAGTTACATTTTAAACAGCAAAGCACACGGATTCAGTTTTGCGAACAAACCTGTAAAACCAGAAAAGACGCCAGCTTTCCCGGTTGGCAGCGGCCCGGGCGGGGCCGGAGCGGTTTGTAGCCACCGGAGCAGGCTGGCCGGGTGACAGATGACTTTCCCTCCTTCCAGACGGTTGAACACGCTTCCTACACTCTCCGCTCCCCCGGCTCAGCCCCCATTCATCACCTTCATGCGGCTCCCACTCCCCGGCCGGTGTATCGGCGGGTCCTAATCAGCCACTTTCCTGAGGAAATTGGCCAGATCCCGCTGGTGGGGGGGCTGCGTCCCCACAGCCCGCCGTGCAGACAAATCTCTTTTCAAGTGCCCCGAGAGCTCTTTTTCATGCCCGGCAAAGACAGCCCCACAGGAAACAGTAATAGTTTAATCTCCTGAAAAATTTCCTTCCTGCGCTGCCGCTGAGACAGGAGCCGGAGCCAAGGGGAAGGAGCGGCACCTCTGCCAAGAGCAGGCTGCTACCTGAGCCCGGCTCCGGAGTGGGGGCCCTGCCCAGCGGGGCCTCCTGACACTGGGGAGGAGGAGGGGATGGGAAGGCTGGTGAGGCGCCTGAAGCCTTCTCCCCTCTCCTCTCCCCGATGGCTGGTTTCGGTGGCTGAGATGTGGTCCTGGGGGGACGTCTCACCATCTCCTCCACATCGTGTTGGATGGACACAGGACCAGGGAGCTGTCTCTCTACGGGGGCTGCAGGGGAGTCCTCCCACCTCCCGTCCCAGCTCAGACTCTCTCACCCTTTCCCTGGTCTTGGTCTGTGGACACATCCCACCATGCCCTCTCTGCGGTCATCACATGTCCTCTCCACATGTGAATGGCCTGCTCGTACCCTTGGCCGGGTGGTTTCCTCTCCTGTGGCCCAGACCCTGTCCCTGTCCACCCCCGTCTGTTCTTCCTCCAGCCCTGCACGTCCATCGTCACCTCTACACCTCGGAGGGTCACCAAGCGTCCATCTCCCTCCTGGAGGGCAGGGATCCCTTCTTGTTTTAAAAATATTTTTTATTGATTTCAGAGAGGAAGGGAGAGGAAGAGAGAGATAGAAACATCAATGATGAAAGGAGATCATTGATTGGCTGCCTCCTTCACATTCCACGCTGGGGACCGAGCCTGCCACCCGGGCATATGCCCTTGGCCGAAATTGAACTCAGGGGGGCTGAGTCCACAGCCTGATGCTCTATACGCTGAGCCGCACCAGCTAGAGCAGAGACCACTTCTTGCTGTTCTCTCCAACCCCAGTAACACGGCACCCCATTTCCGGAGGCATCAGGACAAGTAAGCGAACGGAGTTATGCTGGTTTTCATTTCTGTCCCTAAGCTCCTGGGTTCCCAGCAGGATTCCTATCCTATCGCTCCCATGGTCTCTCCAATGCGTGCGTGAAAAGCTCTCGAGTTTTTTTGTCAGCTCCGCCAGCTGCGTTGGTTTCTCGCTGGTCCTTTCTGTTCATCCTCTCTCACTCCCACAGCTCGGGCGTGCAGTCATATTCATGCAGAATTCCCGTAGCCTGAAGGATTTACTTGTATAGTTTTATTTGGGAAGTTTCTTCCTTTCTCAATTTCCCCCCCTGGAATTTTTTAGAAAGGAGAAGTTAGGGATAAACAGAGAAAAAGAGGGGAGGAGTGATTATTTTTATATTTTTATTGATTTCGGAGAGGAAGGGAGAGGGAGAGATAGAAACACCAATGATGAGAGAGAATCATGGATTGGCTGCCTCCTGCATGCCCCACACTGGGGATCAGGCCTGAAACCTGGGCATGTGCCCTCACCTGGAATCGAACCATGACCTCCTGGTTCATAGGTTGATATTCAACACCTGAGTCACGCTGGCTGTGCTGTGCTATATATTTTCAGTGAACTCTACAGCGGCTCTACATAAACAGCATCTTTTCCCTGGAGTTTTGATACCAGTTGGAGGATAAAGACATTGAGATACCAGCTGGTCAGGGAAATATCTATTGACTCGTACACCCTAAGGAAACATTGACTTACGGATGCTACATCAGAGATGTTTTTGGATAGTGGCATCTACATATATAAAAGGCTAACATGCAAAGTGTCCCCACAGGAGTTCGACTGGGAGATCAGGAGTTCTATCACTTGCTATGATGTGCGCTGACCACCAGGGGATGGTGTGGAAAGAAGGAAGCTGGTAGCTGGGGAAGGAAGGCCCTGGCTGCCAGCAGGAAGGCCCTGAGCGGCCCTAACTGCTGTCCAGGCCCAGGGACTCACCAGTGCATGAATTCTGTGCACTGGGCCTCTAGTTACTATACAATGAGTGGCCAGATGATGACGATCTCTGAACACATAATAATCTGGCCACTCAGTGTATATCCTATCTAATAAAAGGCTAATATGCAAATTGTCCCCTTGATCAGGAGTTGGACTAGCAGGCAGGCCAGCCAACTGCCCATGTCCCCTCCCCCTGGCCAGGCTGTCCAGACCCCACCCATGCACGAATTCATGCGCCGAGCCATACACACACACACACACACACACACACTGAGTGGCCAGATTATTATTCGTTCAGAGATCATAATAATCTGGCCACTCAGAGTATACATGACCTCTGAGACAATAGAGTTTCACAAAAATCAGGACCTTTGAGAGCTATTTTTAAGGCAACAGGAAAGTTTTATCTTCTGAGTCAGTGAAGACCACAAACGTTTTGAACTTGATGTCTGACGAAAGATACCCCCATTGTACAAAGTTAAAAAGGAAAGTCTTAGGAGACTGACCAACGGACCACAGTAACACCCAGAACCAACAGGGCACCACGGGATGGCGCAGAGGGAGGTTGTCAGCCCGGGACGCACATCTCTGTGTCATCACCACCACGCTCCCTGGATGCCTGGAACTGGAGGCGGCTGAGCCCCGGTTTGCCTGACGGAACTTCATGAGAGCGTGCGACCTACTAGACCAGTAAGGTGTGGTGGGAACAGAGGGGATCCCACGCGGCCACCCCAGCCTGAGCACCCAGCGGCAGGCTGCAGGGAACAGAGCCTTCTCGGGTCAAGGCCATGCCACTGTCAGCTTTGCTCACTTCAGGCCCACGGTCAGCCGGGTCTGAGGATGTTCCCTCCAGGCCTCACCTACGCGCCTGCTTTCGTTTCGTGCCCGAGGGAGGCCCCGGCTCCGAAGACTCAAAAGAACGCTTGCTGGTGAAAGCACAGGGAATCCAGGGTGATGTCCTGACCCGGAAGACGTGTGTGAATGTCGGATCTCTGAGTGGGCGTGGCTGGGGAGGGATGCGTACAGGGCGGGCGGACACACCCCCAACTTCTTCTCCTGCTCTCACTCCTTTGCCCCAACCTGACCCAAGCTTCCATGGTCTCCCCCACAGCAAGCCGAGTCTTTGCCAAACTGCTCATTTTCCTTCTGGTGACACAAGAGAGCACTTTCCAGGCCTCTTCCTCCTTTTTTTAAAAAATATTTTTATAGATTTCAGAGAGGAAGGAAGAGGGAGAGAGAGAGATAGAAACATCAACGATGAGAGAGAACCATTGATTGGCTACCGCCTGCACGCCCCCTACTGGGGATCGAGCCTGGAACCCGAGCATGTGCCCTTGGCCGGAATCAAACTCGAGACCTTCCAGTCTGCAGTCCAACGCTCTATCCGCTGAGCCAAACCAGCTGGGGCCCAGGCCCTCCTCCTTCTGCAAAAGCTGGACGTGACCAAGAGAGCTCCAAGGACCAGGGAATCGTGGGATTGCTGGGGAGAAGGGCCGGGGTTTCCGGAACACCTCGCGGACGGTCCCGCGGAGGCCTCAGCAGACTGTGGCGCATGCAGGACGCAAACCTTCGCCAGGCCGAGCTGCGGAGACGCAGCTGTGTCTTGCAGCAGTCACACTGTCTGACCGACACAAGGTGGCTGCGAAGCGACTTTCCGATGGCTGGGAGTCCCTCCTTGTTGTGTGCCTCAACTTTCTCATCTGTAAAATGCGACACTCCTAGTGCTCCCGCCCCAGGGAGGTGTCGAGGTAGAATCGCAGAACAGCGGCTGATACGCAGTGGAATACCATGACTTGTGCTGTGACTAGTACTGTCACCAGTACGATGACTACTCCTGCCGTCACCTCTGCTGGAGCACCACCCGCATGGCTGCTGTAGAGCTTTCTCTGGGAGGAAGAAACCCATGAAGTAAGTGGTTGCTCCTTCCACGCAGGCCCCCCCACGGACCCCGCCTTTCCTGAGCGGGGGAAATAGGTCTCCTGATAAGATCCCAGTGAAGACCTGGCTGAAGGAACAGAGTAAGTCTCACATGCCATCAGCCGGGGATTATGGGCCAGGAAGTGGAGCCCTTCCTATTGAATGCCACCCCGTGACTCACAGGGGGTTTCAAAGGGAGAGAGCCTTTGGGTGAAGAATGTATTGTTGATGAGTTCACAGAGAAGCAGTTCATGATTTAATCTTTCCAGCTTATTTGGGCGTGGTGATCTCTTTCCTTACTGAGAAGAACACAGTGAACTTGGCCTTAGAAACTGAATAGAGGCCACAGAGTAAATTTGACTTTTCGGAGGAGTGTGCTTTATGAAGTGCAGGTAATGGATTTGAAACAAAGACAGGGAGGCATCTGTAGCGGGAAGCCAGTTCGGGTCATTAGAACAGTGTCAGCGGGCTAGCAGGGAAAGGCTGGCATCCGAGTCCCCCAGGAAGGTGGAGTTGAGAAGTCTAGTGTGGGCATTGAGAAGGAAACTCAAGGAGTCAGAGCACCTGGGTTCAAGTTTGGCACCTTACCAGATACATGGCCTTGGGCAAGCCACTCGGTGTCTCTGAGATTTGGTTTCTTCCTTTGTAACGTGGAACGGATCATAATATGATTTGATTGTGAAGATTATGAGATTATGTGAATTGAATGAGTTAATACATTTTATTTTTAAAATGTATCTTTATTGCTGAAAGTATTACAGATGCCCCCTTTTTTCCATCCCATCCCCGCCATCCCCAGGCCTTCACCACACTATTGTCTGAGTCCATGAATTATGTATATACACCGAGTGGCCAAATTATTATGATCTCTGAACACATAATCTGGCCACTCAGTGTGTGTGTGTGTGTGTGTGTGTGTGTGTGTGTGTGTGTGTGTGTGTATTAGAGCCCAGTGCACAAATTCGTGCATGGGTGGGGTCCAGCCAGCCTGGCCAGGGGGCGGGGACATGGGTGGTTGGCTGGCCTGCCTGCTGGCTGAACTCCTGGTTGAGGGGACAATTTGCAGATGAGCCTTTTATTAGATAGGATATACACTGAGTGGCCAGATTATTATGTGTTCAGAGGTCATCATCATCATCTGGCCACTCAATGTAAATTCTTTGGTTAATCTGTTCTCCCACCCACTTCCCTCTGAGATTCCTCAGTCTGTTGCAAGCTTCCACATCTCTGGATCTATTTTGTTTGTCAGTTTATTGTGTTCATTTGATTCCACATATAAGTGAGATTGTGTGATATTGTCTAAGCAAGGGCTTAGAATAGAAGGATACTCATCATCGTCATCATCATCATCATCACCATTTTTAGAAAACATTGCTTACTACCTTGCTTTCAATTTCAAATGTGTTTTAAGTTGTTGTCCTTTGAATTTCAATCCCAAGGAACCGCCCCTGCCCCCCACCTCCTTGGGGGTTCGCATCCCGTGTTCGCCTGATTCTGCAGACGTTTCGCCAGCAGTGTGAAGGGGAGGGTTTCATGCGGAGACAATGCTCCACGCCATTTGCACCGACACGCTCACGTCCGAGCGTTTTGCTTGTAGATACTTTTGGCCAAGTCTCATGCTTTGTGGCCTGTTTACTGGCGAGGAGGCCTGCGGAGAGAGAGCCTGTGGACAGGTGGGCAGTGAGCGAGTCGCCATCCGCCTGCTCCAAGGATGGGAGAAGCCGCCAGGGCCCACCTCGCGGAGACTGTGTTCCCATAATCCTCTCTTGTCTCTCTGCTCTCCAGCTCTTTCTCGAACACGACTTCAAACCAGAAGGCGTATGTTTTTAAACCTTCTTGTTGGGAAATGATTTTAAACTCACAGGAAAACTGCAAGAGTATTTACAAAGAACAAAAACGCAAGCCAGATTCCCAGTGGTGAACATTTTGCTCCATTGGCTTTCTCGCTTGTTCTCCCTCTTTCTGGACACGCACACACACACACACACATGCACACACGCACACGTACACACACACACTCACACAATATTCTCCTGAGTATTTGTAAGCAAGTTGCCTAAATCATGGCCCATCATCCTTAAATACTTCAGTGTCTGTTTTTTAAGAACAAGGCTAATTATTCTCTTACATAACCAGAATACCCTTATCAGCTTTAGTAAGTTGTCCTTCCTATGGACATCGGCTGTCCTCCTTCCAACTTTGTCAGCTGACCAAAGAACATTCCTTACAGCACGCTTTCCTGTCAGTACAGGGTCCAGTCTCTAAGACTGCATCCATGTTGTCTGTCTGCTTCGTCTCCAGAAGGCACATTTTTAAGAAGGCTGCCCAGTTTTAAGCACTAACAGGCTAACGTTATTGCTCTACATAACGGAGGTAAACCAACTCGATATATTTATGATCCTCGACACAGACATGTGTGATGTATGTGTGTGTGTGTGTGTGGTACGTGTGGTAACGACACAGACATGCTCACCTCAGAATGGTGTACGGTGCTGGGTCTGCTGGGAGGTAATGGTGTGACCATTCTGTAATCTCACGGTCCTGTTCTGGCGCATCTGCTCCCATGAGCTTCTCAAGGCCAATGGCACGACCTTCCTTCCTCACATCAGCCGACAGGTGCACGGGCATCATCGAAATAAAATCCCAGGTGCTTTCCCCGTGCAGATGGGGAAATGCATCTTTCTGGAACTCAGATGGGATCGGTACGTTTCCAAGCTTTTGTTTGCTCAGGTAAACACAGCATGCTTTCAGACAAGAAATGTTCTGTCGATATTTTTAAGTGCCTCTCAAGTTTCTGGGACAGTAAACAAATCACGGAGAAGAATAAACGAACCAGCTGGTCAAACCTCTTCCGGTGAACTGGACAAAGCAATCAGAAGCTGCCCTAGGGGTGAGGTCCTCTTCTCATTAGTAACGGCGATCACTTCTTCAGCCTTTTGACTCTGAAAGCTGTCGGTCTGCAGCTTTTACAACCAGCCTGCCGCATGTTTGTGTGGATTCCCTGGAAGGAAGGTGTGTGTGTTTACGTGTGTTTGTGTGTGTGTGTGTGATGTGTGTGTGTGGTACGTGTGTGATGTGTGCGTGTGTGGTGTGTGTATGTGTGGTGTGGTATGTGGTGTGGTGTGGTGTGTGTGTGTGTTGTGTGTGTGTTGTGTGTTGTGTGTGTGTGATGTGTGTGTGGTGTGTGTGTGAGTGTGTGTGTGTGTGAGTGTGTGTGTGGTGTGTATGTGTGTGGTGTGTGGTGTGTGTGTGTGATGTGTGTGTGGTGTGTGTGTGTGTGTGTGTGTGTGGTGTGTGGTGTATGGTGTGTGTGTGGTGTGTGGTGTGTGTGTGTGATGTGTATGTGTATGTGTGGTGTGTGGTGTGGTGTGTGGTGTGTGTGTGTACATGTGTGTGTGGGAGGGGACATGGGGTAGAGTGAGGGGCAGAGGAAGAGCAGTCACTTGCTGTCTCACGCCTCAGAACGGTCTGGGCATTGCTTTGGTTGCATCCGGTGGTGGGGGAGACGGCTGAAGGCCGCAAGGGCAGTGCTAGGCTCTGAAAAAGGAGGCAAATGGACAGGTGGGAGGTGGAGGGGGGCAGCGAGGGGGTTTCCCTTTACAATCGTTCAAGGTTGAAGTGTTCCTGGAAGCCTCATGGGGTCAGTATTTGTAAGAGAGCAGGGCTGCCATAGGACACAAACAAAAATGGACTGTGGGAAGAGGGAGCTGCGTGGCTGCTGGTGGGAGTGGGAGGAGGGAGGGGATGGCTGTCCATCCAGCAGGGAGCGTGTTCCTGAGCATACGGAAAGGAAAGGCCTGGCCAGTGAGAATCAGTGGTTGAGGGTCGACCTCTGAACCAAGAGGTCAAGGTTTGGTTTGCTGTCAGGACACATGCCCAGGTTGCAGGCTCGATCCCTGGTGTGGGGCCTGCAGGAGGCAGTTAGTCAATGATTTTCTCTCGTCATTGATGTCTCTCTCTCTCTCTCCCCCTCTCCCTTCCTCTCTGAAATCAATGAAAATATATTTAAAAAAGAAAAAGAGAGATCTCAGGGAAACTGGTATTTAGACCTTGGGTCAAGATGAGGGTAGAAGGAGAGAGAGAGAAAAAAAGAAAGTTCTGGAACCTCACATTGAAGGGATGGAGAGCGAAAATAAAACTAAGTCTAGGTGATGAGGGCTCTTATTATTGACCAGTGAGTAGTGAGTGGGTGGGGAAGTTGCGGGGACAGAGAGCTTAAGCAGTTTTGGATTCCCTGAAAAGTGCCGAGGTGTTCCAGTTCCCAGCTGTGGAGTGGAATGCACTGGGATCTCATGGGTCCCATGTCCCAGGGCGCACGCTCACCTCTGTTAGGAAGGAGCGGTCATTGTGTGTGCACCGGAGGGTCCAACTCCTGGAAAATGGGGACCTCAGATATTTGCATTAGAAAACAGCCAGAAAGAAGGGCAGAGAATCATGAGGCCGCTTTTCTCCACTTTGGGAGCCCACACGCTGTTTTGGGGTGGAAATTCCTGTGTCCTTTTCCCGCAGCCTCTCAGCAAACCCGTCAGCAGCTGCGACCTCCCGTGGAAGCAATGCAGTGAGGGGTAGCCGACGTTGTCAAGTTCTCTCTCCTGAGTGATCTACAAATTCACTGATTATTTATAGACGGAAGTCATAAGGAATAAGGACCTGGAACACAGTCCAATTTCCTTAATATGTAATACAAGTGGGATTCACGATTAGACTTTAATTGGTCTTGGTAGACACTGGAGACTTAGTTAGATGCCATATAACTGGTGATATTTAACAAGTCCTGGCACTTTTTTCAACTTTCAGTATGTGTGTGAGAGGGAATGACGAGTCAAAGATAAGCAAACTCTACTTGTCATATGTCATAGGAGGCCTGTTCCCTTCCCTCTGACCCCCCATTTCCAAATGGTAAATTGAAGTCTTGGTGTTAATAATCCATGAAGAAGGTGAGGGTGGGGTTCCTTTAAAGGCAGGTGGAGGGGGCCTTGATCAGTCTATCAGTTCTTTTTCCCGCTGATTTGTGGAACAAAAAAAGAGTGGACATGCCAGGAAATGAAAGTTGCTATATTATTTGTAGGGTTGATCAACACATAGAGGTAAACTCTACACGCATGCATGCATTAGATTTAACTCTGTGACACGGACTGATTTCAGGAGATTCAAAGCAGGCATGTTGCATTTCTCCCCACCAGACAATAATGTGGGGGTGCCCTTCCAGGGGGTGTGTTGTGAGTAATCACCTTTGTACTCAGACACGCAGCTAAGTACCGTGTGGAGCAGAGCGGTCAGCGCAGCCTTGCGCTCCGTGTGCAGGTGGTGTGTGTGCTGGGAGGAGTTTGCAGTTCAGGTTAATGACGAGACGGTTTGAGTCAGAGAGGTGTTAGGCTGTGACCTCTGAGCGAGCTGGGAAATAAATCTCCCTGAAGACGTTTAGTGGGAATTTTTGAGCACTACTGAGGCCGTGGACTATGCCCCAGATAGAGTTGTCAGTGCTGACACCAGGCCAGGTCTTGAGATATGGTCTCACGGTCCCTACTCAGCACGTAGGTCTTGCAAGATAGGGCACTGTCAGCTTTCTGAAGAGCAGGATGACCCTGTCTGTGGGTGGCATGCTTGTCAATGGCATGACCCTGACGTTGCTTGGGAAAAACTGTTTTGTCTTAAATTGCTTGTTCTGCAAAACAGGATGTGGTAATGTTCTTAACAGCGGTCCTGCACAAAGGGTCGGGGCTGCTCTCTGGACCCCCTACGTGGAGAAGGGCAGAGCAGTTGCTGGCCGGCTGATAAAGGCTCCCTACGTTTTAATTCGGTCTGGGCTCCCGTGGTCTTTCACTTGCATCCGCTCCACAACAAGACTAACAGGGAAGGTGCTTGTCTGGGGCGTGGAGATGTTGGAAAGATCTCCCTGCAGGGAGCACGTGTACAAGGCGAGTGTTGGTGAGCTCTGAGCAGCCTGCTGTTGCTGTAAATTAGAATTCAGTGGAAGCCAGGCCTTGGCAAGCCTGGGGGGCCTCCCTGGGAGATGGGAGACAGCATCCGCTGTAGTCCCCACGCCCTCCGTTTCCAGAACCCAGCAGAAAGTGGCGTCAGTCTTGAGTGTCTGCGTTGAGCTGGAGAGTAGGCTGAAGTGGAGCACTGAGCATCGAGGCCCTGGTTCCCCCCCCCATCCATTTTCCTAGGCTGGGCCTCTCTGAGGTTTGTTGTGGAGGCAGCAGAGGAGGGGCAGAGGGCGTGGAAGACAATCCCAAGGTGCGGGTTCAAAAGCAGGGAAGGCGCCGTGATAGGGTCTCTACTTCTGCACTGAAGGGGGGATAAGGGGCCCCAGGGGAGAGGGCAGATTCAGGTGACGTAGGTCATCCCTCTAGGGCAGTGGTCGGCAAACTCATCAGTCAACAGCGCCAAATACCAACAGGACGACGATTGAAATTTCTTTTGAGAGCCAAGTTTTTCAAACTTCTGCTAACGCCATTTCTTCCAAATAGACTCGCCCAGGCCGTGGTATTGTGTGGAAGAGCCACACTCCAGGGGCCACAGAGCCGCATGTGGCTTGCTAGCTGCATGTTGCTGACCGTGGCTCTCGTGGGACTTGGATATGACTCAGATGATGCCAGGGATGATGGAAAAGGAGGAGCCCAGGACAACCCCAAATCTCTGCCCAGTTTCACTGGGAGGGGTGAGCAAAGACGTTGACTTTGGTAGTGACACTGGCCTCTTAGACATCTAGGTGGACAGCTGGCAGGCAATTCCGGCTGGAACCTGGGGAGTGGTCTGGGCTGGACAGATGGAGTTGGGGGCAGCTGGTGCTCCATGTCACCTCGCTCCCTGGCTTCCTGGTAGAGCTTATGGGTGGATATTAGGGACCAGGGCCACCACAGAAGCCAGCTCTGACCCTTGTCTACCGAGGCCACAGGAATCTGCCTTTTTTACCTCTTTAAGGCAAAACCAGCGGTGTCACGTGAGAGGGGGCTTGGGCGGGAGGAAGGGACGATTCACTCCTTCGGGAACACGTCAGCTAAAAGTGGGGCGGTAGGGGTAGGGATTAAAGTCGTGTAGGCAACGCTCGCCACGCTGAGCGTAGCGTTCGGTGTAAACACAGAGCGACGGCCTCAGATAGAACCCGCTTTGTAGACGAGGAACGCCCGCGAGTGTGGCAGGCATGCGTATGGCCCAATGCGCAGGCGTGGAAATAGGGTTCAGTGTGCCCTTATATCGTCTATTAGACAGAGCGCCACCGAGACTAACAGGAACCCTGTCCTTGGAGCTTAGGGAGGCCAAGCAGAAAGGGGGGGGGGGGGACGCTGCAGAGGCCACGTGCCCCAAATCAGAACCGAGTCCTGGAGGCGGGGCCCCAGGTTGCCATCGCTGCGCCTGTCACAGAGCAGCCCAGTGCAGGGGGAGGGGCGGCGGCGGGGGGCACCCTGAGCATTGGCTGGGAAAGCTCCAAGACTACACTGACTGTCAGGCTGGGCCGGACGGGAGCTGGACTGTGGGGTGACTGGAAAAGGGCTCCGAGAAGGTGCCGGTGGATCTGAAGCTGAGCTGTGAGCCGAGGAGGTCAGGGGATGGGGAGGGAGGACGGTCATGGTCAGGAGGAAGCCTCAGGGCGTCCTGGCTCCTGGAGGGAGGAGAGGAGACTGGGGGGAGCAGGGATGGAGAAGGGGGAGCGGTAAATGGGGCGGGACGCTGCCTGGGAGAAGTGGGGGTGCCTGCGGGGGTATCCGATGGATGAGCCATGGAGAAAGATGTGAGGTGAGATAAAAAACACAACACACCATATATTTTTATTGATTTCAGAGCGGAAGGGGGGAGGAGAGAGAAATCAATGATGGGAGAGAACCGTTGATGGGCTGCTTCCTGCACCCCCCACACTGGGGATCCAGCCTGTGACTGGGGCCTGTGCCTGACTGGGAATCGAACTGTGACCTCCTGGTTCATAGGTCAACACTCCCCCGCTGAGCCGCGCTGACCCTGAGAGGGAGGGCTGCATTTACCCGGATGAAGGACGCAAGATCAGGTCTGGACACAGGTGCGGTCATCCCGCCATTTCCATGGAAGGGGAGAAAGGAGAAAAGAAAGGGCCCCCCAAATAATTAAAAAACCAGAGTCCAGAAAGTGAGGGGAGTGGCCCAGCCCAGGGCCAGGTGAGCAGGAGCCTGGTCTGAGTACGGACTCGGCTGCCCATCATGGCCCTGGCAGGCTCCAGCCTCCACGCCCAACTTCCGGCTCTCTCCTCCCACAGCGGGGCCCCCAGTGCATTCTCTGAAGGGTCCCTGGCCGAGAAGGGACCGTCTCTCATTCTGTTTCCTTTCTCTGCTTTAAGGGGCCCTCGGAGGGTCCTGGGGGCGGGTGCGAGCAGCGGGGGACACAGCTTGGGCGCTGGGTTGGAGCGGAGCGTGGGGGGGGGGATCTCGGGTTGGGGCCACAGGTGGGCCGCAGCCCGGGAGGAGGCATCCTGCTTACCGTCTCCCGCTCTGTCCCCGCGTCCACTTTGGCCACAGGCGGCCAGGATCCCCGCGGCCTGCGGTGGCCCCGGCTCGGCACGCGTGGCGGCCTCCTTCCTGCCGGCTCCCACTCGAGGAGCAGCTATTAATCACACCGAGTGACAAAGATCCCCCTTGCTGCTCGACGGACACAAGGATGAATCTTTGTTACTGACTGCAAGTAATAGACGTGGTGAGGAGCCGGTCGGAGCCGTCTGGCCGCTGGCTGACGCCCATGCACGCCCCCAACCCCCGGCTGCCAAGCCACAGGGGACACACTGGGCAGGTTCCTCCTGAGAAAACAGAGCCTCCGCCATCTGCAGAGGAGCGGATTAACAAAACGCTCCACCACGGCTCACCACGCTGCGGCGAAGAAGGAGCTCTTACCATTGGCAACAGCGTGGATGGAGCTGGAGAGCATCGTGCCGAGTGACATAAGCCAGTCGGAGAAAGATAAACACCCCACGATCTCACTCATTTGTGGGGTACAATGGACAACAGACACAGATGAGCGAAAATAGACCCAGAGACAGAGAGACATCCATCAGAACGTCCAACCTCAGGGGAGGTAGGGGGGTACGAGGGAGGGATCAACCAAAGGACTTGTGTGCATGCATATGGGCCTAACCAATGGACACGGACAACAGGGGGGTGGGGCATGAATGGGAGGTGGGGGGTAACGGGGGAATAAGGACACGTATGTAATACCTTAATCAATCGAGAATTAAGAAAAAAAAAGAAAAAGAAAACGGAGCCTCCGTCCTCTGCTGCCGAGTGCTGGCAGGGGCACAGCCTGTCTCTGCATCTCTCGGTCCCGGGAGACACGGCGCCCGGGAGGTAGGCCGGAGCTGCGGGCACGGCCGCCGGGCGCAGCTCGGTGCCGCTTCCCTGCCCGCGCGGCTGCAAACCCGCTCCTCCCGCGGCCCGTTCGCTTTCTCGCTCTGTTTTCTCTCGGCCGAGAACACGCAGACGCGCCAGAAATGAAAACGTTTTCCGACGGGACGTTTCAAGGACTAAGAGCAGGACCCGCTGCCAGCTCTGCGTCCCCCGGCCTGCGGGCGGCTGACGCTCGGCCGGTGGAAAGCACACGCGGTGCACGTTTTCTTCCGAGAAGCGGGAGCTGGGGTTCCGCTCCTCCCCCCCCCGACACTCTTTCTGCGGGGGTTTCCCTCCCCGTGTCCAAATTCCGCAGACCCCACTCTCCGCAGAGCTCACCTCTCCCTCTGCACCAAACCCGGAGACACGCCCCCGAGGCCCGCTTTGTTCTCCAGGTGGGAGAATGCTATTTCCTCGGCACGAAGCTTTCATAGCCATCAAGGCTCGAACCCAGCGACCCTTCAATCCAGCTCCTCCTGTGGTGGTGCCACCCAACCATACCATTGTTTTCGCTGCTCCTCCGTCACTGGAATGTTGCCACCGTTATGAATCCTCACGTACATATCTGCGTTTTCCGACGGTCTTAGGCTCCACAGCAGCGGCTCTCAACCTGTGAGTCGCCTTAGACCGTCGGAAAACACAGATATGTACGTGACGATTCATAACGGTGGCAACATCCCAGTGACGGAGGAGCAGCGAAAACAATGTTATGGTTGGGGGGCACCACCACAGGAGGGACTGGATTAAAGGGTCGCGGCATGAGGAAGGTGGAGAAGCACTGCTCTAAAAGGTGCAAACCACCCCGAAATCTGAGCCGTTGGGGGCTGCTTCCCAGACCCAGAGGGAGCCCACCAGATGCAGAGGGGAATGTGTACTTATCGAGGTCGGACGCCTTGACTTCCTCGCCCCGCGTTGTCTGCGATCAGGAAGGACCCCCGATTCCTCTGGAAGAGAAGAGGCAGGCGACGACAGGGGCTTGCTGGGCCCGGGCTGGTCACCCAATGGGGTGACCGCCCTCGACATTAACAGAAGAATCATCATTCACTCTGGAAAACCCCACTGCAGAGCGAGGCTCTCAGATGCCTGGTTTAACTTAATAATAATAATAATAATAATAATTATATATATATATATATATATATATATATATATATATATGATCAGGAACCAGTCAGTGCTAAAAACGATTATATGTCATGTTGTCAGAGACGCACAGACCTGAGCAGGGGTCGGTCCCGGGCAGGCTGTCGGTGAGTCCTCACTGCCGGCCCTCTGCTCCCTCCGGCGGGCAGCGCCGGCCGGGAAATAGGCCCGCCGGCGAGACCTTGACCCCCGGACTTATCTGGCCGGCCTGGCCCTGGTTAAATTTTGCCTTCCATATCTTCATATTTCCATGATGGGCATGGAAAAAGGAACGGAGCGAAGTCACCTCTGCTGTTGAGAAGTTGTGACCTTTGCTCACATTTGCCAGGGAGAGTGCCGCATAGCACCAATTAACATGAATTATTAACTCCCGGATTAATAATTGATTAGCACCCGCACGGCCCGGCCCGGCCAGATCGCGCTGCTGGGAGGGAGGCGCAGGAAACAGAGGTTCAGCAGGAGCGGCCCGCGCCCGGCGCTGGGGTGAGGCACGGATGGGACTTTCTGAAGGATTCCCAGCTTCCCCTCCGAGGCCCTCACTGGCTGCAGGCAGATCCTTTCACCAGTAACTCCTGTGGTGACTGTGTAGATGTTTTTTAAAACGTTTTTATTTAACAAATCCTCATGTACCTCTTCCTTTGTCATCGCGCAGTCCGGGGGTCGGCAAACTGTGGCTCGAGAGCCGCGGTTTGCCGCTCTGTTGACGAATGAGTTTGCCGACCACTGGGATAGGGTCTTACTCACTAGGAACAACAACAGCCTGTCATTATTGGAATCGAGAGTCTAGGTCAGTGGTCAGCAAACTCATTCGTCAACAGAGCGGCAAACTGAGGCTTGCGACCCGCAAGTGGCTCGAGAGCCGTAGTTTGCCAACCGCTGTATCTAGTCAAAGCACACATGGACGTTGCTTCATTTAATTCTCCTCACAGCCCCCCCGAGCCAGACTGTTTCTGTCGTCCACGTGAGCCGGGCAGTGCCACAGTCACACAGGTGGGTGGTCACAGGGCTGCCGGGACAGGTACCACCCCGGGGGGGCAGGGGGAGGTGGGCTTAAACAGGGAACTGTGCCGTCTCACAGCCCGGAGGCCGGAAGTCCCAGGTGGAGCTGTGGGCAGGGCGGTGGCTCTGAGGCTGGTGGTTTTCGCTCTTCCTTGGCTTGTAGAACCGTCACCCCGATCTCTGCCCTCGTCGTCACGTGGAATTTTCTCTCTCCCTGTTGTGTGTCCGCATTTCCTCCATTTACAGGACGCCAGGCTCATGGCGTTGATGCCCACCCCGATGACCTCACTTTTTAATTTATTTTAAAAAAATATATTTTATTGATTTCAGAGAGGGAGGGAGAGGGAGAGACAGAAACATCCATGATGAGACAGTCATTGAGTCATCGGTCAGCTGCCTCCTGCACGCCCCCTGCTGGGATCAAGCCTGCAGCGCAGGCCTGTGTCTTGACCGGGAATTGACGCACGACCTCCGGGTTCAGAGGTCGATGCTCACCACGGGCGGCTTGGCCGGGCTGATGACCTCACTTCAATTGGTTGCTTCTCTAAAGACCCGATTTCCAAATAAGGCCCCATTCTGAAGTTCCGAGGGTGGGGGAGGGGGACGGACATCATTTAACCTATCGCACTGGGGGGGCAGAATTCAGCCTAGGGGGTCTGGCCCAGGTCTGTGCTCCTGGGCACCAGGCTGGGCTGCCTCCTATTGGTTGGTCTTCTGGGCACCAGGCTAGGCTGCTCCCATTGGTTGGTCTCCTGGGCACCAGGCTAGGCTGCTCCCATTGGTTGGTCTCCTGTGCACCAGGCTAGGCTGCTCCCATTGGTTGGTCTCCTGGGCACCAGGCTAGGCTGCTCCCATTGGTTGGTCTCCTGGGCACCAGGCTAGGCTGCTCCCATTGGTTGGTCTCCTGGGCACCAGGCTAGGCTGCTCCCATTGGTTGGTCTCCTGGGCACCAGGCTAGGCTGCTCCCATTGGTTGGTCTCCTGGGCACCAGGCTAGGCTGCTCCCATTGGTTGGTCTCCTGTGCACCAGGCTAGGCTGCTCCCATTGGTTGGTCTCCTGGGCACCAGGCTAGGCTGCTCCCATTGGTTGGTCTCCTGTGCACCAGGCTAGGCTGCTCCCATTGGTTGTCTCCTGGGCACCAGGCTAGGCTGCTCCCATTGGTGGGTCTCCTGGGCACCAGGCTAGGCTGCCTCCCATTGGTTGGTCTCCTGGGCACCAGGCTAGGCTGCTCCCATTGGTTGTCTCCTGGGCACCAGGCTAGGCTGCTCCCATTGGTTGGTCTCCTGTGCACCAGGCTAGGCTGCCTCTCATTGGTTGGTCTCCTGGGCACCAGGCTAGGCTGCTCCCATTGGTTGGTCTCCTGGGCATCAGGCTAGGCTGCTCCCATTGGTGGGTCTCCTGAAGGCATGTTTCATGGAGAGCATCTTCCTGGTTCAGATCCAGGAACCGTCCTCTGAACAGGTGCCCCGGGACCGCGTCTCCTGGAGCCCAGGCGGGGTCTGGGTAACTGAGGGGATCAGACTGGTTTCCAGTGCAAGGCCCTCTAATCCCCGTAAGCCCCAGGCCCGCTGAGTGTGAAATCTCAGAGCTCGCTCCACGCTTTCTGTCAGCCTCTGCAGCACATACTTTCTTAAACACACACTTTACAGGCGTTTCAGGGGGGAGAGGCCTAATTACTTCCTCCCTCCCCTTCCAAATTCCTGTTAGGTAACACAGACTCGGCTACCGTGCCAGTCCCGCTGCAGGAGCTGGAGGTGGGAAGACGGGAACGAAAAGGCCAGAGTCTGATTCTTTGGCCCTTTGACTTGAAATTCCTGTTCTGTAAGGGAGGAGGAAGGAAAAAAAAGAGGAGGGAAGGAGAAGCAGGGAAAGGAACAGAGCACAGAGCCGGCCGGCGTGGCTCAGGGGGTGAGCGTTGACCTGTGAACCCGGAGGTCACGGTTCGATTCCCGGTCGGGGTGCATGCGGCTGTGGGTTTGATCCCCAGCGTGGGGCGTGTGCAGGAGGCATCCGATCAGTGATTCTGTTTCATCATCGATGATTCTGTCTCTCTCTCTCCCTCTCCTTTCTTCTCTGAGAGCAATAAAAGTAAAATAAAAGGGTCCAGAAAGCAATTTTGCAAGGAAAAGCGGGACTAGGGCTTGGCATCTAGGAACTTGGGTTTTGCTTCATCAACTGCCGCTGCTCAAAGGAGACCCAGGCGGTTGTTCTGCTGGCGAGACCCAGGCAGGAGGAGGCCTCAGAGGTGACGCGGGGCCCCTTCCGAGCCCAGCTCAGGAGCAGCTCACCAGGCCTCAGGCCAGGCTGCTCTTGCTCGGAAGCCGGAGAAGAAGCCCAGGCAGCCTGCTGGAGGACGAGTGACCCCACGAACACAGCTGATGCTCTAGCCACTGCGCTAACCCGGCCAGGGCCAGAGTCACTCTTGTTCCTTCTTGTCTGTGACCGAGTCCGGGATGGGAGGTCCCGCCTCGGCCCCGGAGGCCAATGGGAAAACACGGCGCTCCCATCGGGCACCGGAGGCCGAGGCGGGTCAGCGAGGGCAGCCCGTCACGACGCCCGCTTTCTGAGAAGAGGAATTAAATGCCGGTAATCTCGTTGTCTCCACAGACAAGTAATGATGACGGGGCCCCGGGTTCTGGAAAGAAAGGCGCCCCAGCCAGCGTCTCCCGAGGGAAACCAGGTTAGAGAGCGGTTATAAATGACACCTGCACAGGGACCATGACTCAGCCACACCGCCGCGCCCGCCTCTCTAACTAGATCCCCCCCGCCTGACCCCCCCAACTGGCAGGACTTCCTCCCGTTCCTGGCATCAGGCTGCCTCCCAGGCTCTGCAAGGCAGAGCGTAGGAGAGGAAAACGGAGAGATTTTTCTCCCCGTCTCTGCCGCGTTTTGGAAAGACATACCTTGATGCAGAATGGTTCTGCTTCACAGGGTCCTGTATCGGAAAGAATCTATTTATTGACTTCAGAGAGGAACAGAAAGAGAGAGAGAGAAAAACATCAATGAGGAGAGAATCACGGATCGGCTGCCTCCTGTGCGCCCCCCGCTGGGGATCCAGCCGGCAACCCGGGCCTGTGCCCCGACCGGGAATCGAACCCTGACCTCCTGGTTCCTAGGCCGACGCTCAGCCCTGAGCCTCGCCAGCCGGGCTAACAGACTCGCTTATCGACGGAGCGTGGCCTCAAGGTGACTTACACGCTGCGGTCTCGCCATGGGCCTTGGTTCAGGAGAGTCATTCTTTTCCAGATAGGAAAGGGAAGTTTATTTTCATGAAAATGCCCCCCCCCCCGCTCCCCTCCCCCCACCATCTCTCTCTCTTAATTTTATTTTTTGGAGGCAACCAAAATGTTTGGTGGACTTGTTTCAACAACTTAAAAAAAAAAAAGCCCCCAACTCATCCCTTAGATCAGTGGTCTTCAAACTGCGGCTCGCAGGCCACATGCGGCTCTTTGGCCCCTGGAGTGTGGCTCTTCCACAAAATACCACGGCCCGGGCGAGTCTATTTGGAAGAAGTGGCGTCAGAAGAAGTTTAAGTTTAAGAAATGTGGCTCTCCAAAGGAATTTCAATCGTTGTACTGCTGGTATTTGGCTCTGTGGACTAATGAGTTTGCCGACCACTGTCTTCGGTAAAGCCTGGGTATGAACAGCACTGTCTTAACTTTTGCAACGGTGGGTAACTGCGTTTGGAAATACTAATTTGAGAGCTTGACTTGGGAGGCCAGACAAGTAAGTCTTCACAGAAGGTATCGGACGCCTCCTGTGTCCAATTCGGACGTGGTGTGTGCAGAAAGAGAGAGGAGAGTGCGGTCAGAGTGCACCCTTGGGGAGAGTGGGGCCACTGTGGGGGGAACATTTGCAGGGGACAGGAAGACAGGCTGCAGGCCTTGCCACGCACAGGGAGCGTCTCCCCCGGAACCCTGACAGGTCAGCCCACTTCCCAGGGGCGCTCGTTCATTCACAAGAAAGTCTTGGAACTGTCGCCCACCCGCGCTGCGCCTCGCCTTACTCATCTGTAAAAAGGGAAACGATAATATTCATTCCCCGAGACTCCCTGCAGACACGCAAACATCAGACGTTGAGATGCTGGTTTAAAGATGGCTTTTGGAAGTTGCTGTGGGCTGCAGAAGGAAGGAAGGAGGGAGGGAGGGAGGGAGGGGCAGGAGTAAGAGGATGGGAAGAAGAAGGGAAGAAGCAAAGGAAGAAGGAAGGGTGTTAGTGCATTTTAGCTTTCGTAACCAAGATGCTATGCGCACACGGTGGCTGGTAAACAGTGAACCTTTCCCACGTCCCGCGGGCTGGGATGTCCAGAACCATGGGGCCCATAGACACAGTGTCTCGTGGGAACACGCCTTCTACACAGCTGGCTTCTCCCTGTGCCCACACGTGGAGGAGGGCGTGGGAGCTCGTGGAGATCTGTTTGATGAGGGCACTAATCCCGTTCATGGGGGCCCCATCCTCCTGACCTGAAGGCCCCGCCTCCTAATGCTGTCACATTGGGGGTGGGATTGCAACATGCAAAATTTTGGGGGGGGGGGACACGACATTCAGACTATACAAAAAGGAAGAAAGGAAGCAAAGAAGGAAGGAAGGAAGACAGAGGAAGGAGGGAAGACTTTCACTTGAATCTCATCTTTGCCCAGTTTTGAAACGTCTGAATTAACTCACTGAACCCTGGCTGCTCTTGGGGGAAGACAGGCGGAAACTCTCAACATCTCTTTGCTGAACGGCCTGAGCTAGAAGCCTGTGAGCAGCACAGACGCACACTTACACCCTGAGCGAAAGCCCAGCGCCGGCCCTGGGCGCTCAGCGGCGGTGGTGTCTGAACTGGGGGGCCGGCGGCAGCCATCCGGCACCCAGGACTCTCGGGAAACTGCAGGACTGTGCAATACGCCGTGACCGCCGGGTCCCGACCACAAAGCCCATCAACGGGACGAGGGGAGCTTCGAGAGACCACGATAAACATTAAATTAATCAGCCAGGGCTCTGGGGGGAAATGGCCACTAATTTCAGATTTATCATCTCCGGAAAATCAATTATTA
Source organism: Antrozous pallidus (assembly GCA_027563665.1). Taxonomy (NCBI): domain Eukaryota; kingdom Metazoa; phylum Chordata; class Mammalia; order Chiroptera; family Vespertilionidae; genus Antrozous; species Antrozous pallidus. Next base: position 2,976,144 of record CM050514.1, on the reverse strand, counting down.
TTATGCTTATTGATGTTGTGTTTGTCACTGTTTTCAGCCATTTCCCCCGATGACACGGGTTAAACGAAGAACATTGTTGTAAAAGAGATTAGACACGTTCGATTCTGTTTCTAGACGTCCCGTCGCTCAGCTACCTGGCGGTTGGGGGTTGGCGGGGTGGCGGGGGGGGGGGGGGGGGGGAGGCCTAGCAGCAGAGGCTGAGCTTGCTGTTCTTTGTTCTCTCCTATGGCCGCCCCGAAGGCCTTGTGGGATCCTCATCTTCAGCTAAATGCCAGCGACTGCTTCTCCCTCCGGGCAGGGTCTTGGGGACACCAAGGGGTGGGTTCCGGCCTCTCTCCCCTGCGGACAGCTCAGGCGGCTCTTCTGAATCTTTTGGGGTCCTTTCTTCCCTGCGTGCCCCCCCTCCCCCCGTGACTGCTCCTGCTCAGCCCACCGCTCCTCTTACCCATGGTTAGCCCAACCTCCGTTCATGAGACTGGACTCTTTGGAGGGCACAGAGTGGGCAGGAGTTGGTGACTGCTTAGGTGTTGGGATAGGGGAGAGTCGGAGATGCCCGTGAGCGCTCACACCCAAATGAAGGGGTGCGTTACGGTGACAGGGACGAGGGACCAAGTTAGTGTGTGTGTGTGTGTGTGTGTGGGGTGGGGGGGTGGAATCAGGGAGAAGACATGCATTAAAAAATTTAAAATGCAAGGCACAGAGCGTACGATCGGAAGCTGAATGTTAGAGGTAGGGTGTCAGGAGCACGTCACGTGGGTGGGCCACGGAGGTTGCACTTGCCCTGGAGACGCGTGGAGAGAGGCAGCGAGGCTCCTGGGTGAGCAGGGCTGTGGCCGGGAGGGGAGAGGGAGAGCTCTCCCAGGCCCGGGAGAGGGCGGGTTGCAGGGGACCGGTGTAGGGTGCGTGGACGCTGTGGGCACCCACAGGACAGTGAGGGGGGGGGAGCTGGCGGGTGCTAAGCAGAGGTGGCCGGTGCCGGGCGGGGGGCCTCTGGGGCAGCCTCTGATTGCTCCGGCTGCCGACCTGAATTTCGACGACGGTGACAACCTGCTCGTTCCTCCTGTTGGAGGCATTTGCCTCGAGGTTGTGTCTGTGTTGGGCCTTTGGTCTTCTCATCTTAGGGCGTGGTCGACTGACCATGGCTCGCGAGCCACAGGCGGCTCTTTGGCCCCTGGAGTGCGGCTCTTCCACAACATACCACGGCCTGGGCGAGTCTATTTGGAAGAAGTGGCATTAGAAGAAGTTTAAGTTTAAAAAATGTGGCTCTCAAAATAAATTCCAATCGTCGTCCTGCTGATAGTTGGCTCTGTGGACTGGCGAGTTTGCCGACCACAGCCTTAGGCTGTTTACGAACAATTGGGATGAATGGACTCCCCAGCCCCAGTTGATTTCTGAGTTGACTGTGGTCAGTGTTGTTATATGGTCAGTGGTACCATTGCCCGTTTTGCAGAAAAGCAGTAATATGTGGCTACACAGAAATGGCCAATCAATGTCCGAGTGTGACAGCCACTGCGTCCCACAGCTGGGAGCCGCCCTGGGGAGGAAAGCCACACCCTTTCATTCTTCCTCCCACGAGCTCTATTTGCATTTATTTATTATTTATTTAAAATACTAGAGGCCCAGTGCATGAAATTCGTGTATGGGGTTGGGCGGGGTTGTCCCTCAACCCAGCCTGTGCCCTCTCCAATCTGGGACCCCTTGAGGGATGTCCGACTGCCCATTGAGGCCCGATCCCAGTTGGGCCTAAATGGGCAGTCAGACATCCTTCTCACAATCCAGGACCGCTGGCTCCAAACAGCTCACCTGCCTGCCTTCCTGATTGCCCCTAACTACTTCTGCCTGCCAGCCTGATCACACCCTAACCACTCCCCTGCCAGCCTGATTGATGTCTAACTGCTCCCCTGCCAGCCTGTTTGCCCCCAACTTACCTCCTCTGCTGTCCTGGTCACCCCTAACTGCTCTCCCCTGCAGGCTTGATCACCATCAACTGCCCTCCATTACAGGATTGGTCCCTCCCAACTGCTCTTCCCTGCTGGCCATCTTGTAATGGCCATCTTGTGTCCACATGGGGGCAGGACCTTTGACCCAAGCCTCCCTCCTGCTCTCAGTGGCTACAGCTATCTTGGTTGGGGTTTATTTGCTCCTGATTGGCTTTCGGGCGTGGCTTGTGGACATGGATTGATTGGAGGTACGGTCAATTTGCACATTACTCTTTTATTAGATAGGATGTTGTTATTCATTTTAGAGAGAGAGAAAGGAAGAGGGTGACAGAGAGAAACATCAAAGAGAGAGAAGCATCAATGTCGATCCTCTGCCCCCCGCACGGAACCTGCCTTTCCTCAGCCAGAGGGGAACTCTGCCGTCGGGTGTGGGATTCTCCCCAGTGGGCCCGGCACCTGAACGGCGGGTGTGGGAGGCTGTCCTGCTCGCCAGGTAAGAAGCAAGCGAGCTTCCTCCTGGGCACGCAGGAGGGAGGCCCCCCCCCCCCAGGCCCCCTAGTCTCCCTCCCTGTCCCCCCACCCCGCTCCCACCTTAAGGTTGTGGTGTATTTGGGCAGGATGACAAGACTCGGAGCTGCCATGCATCTCTCCATGGCCTGCCAATGCCACAGCATCTAATGGCCAGAGGGATTTAAGGCGTCATCTCTTCTGAGAGTCTGAAACCATTTCGGCTGTTTGCCGGCTAACGGATATATGATGCACGTCCAGGCGGATGGACAAACGAAGCGTCTCGCTGGGTAGTAATTGCAGGGGAATTCCTTGCTGGGTTCAAAGGCGTTTCTCAGACACTCTGTTACTGTGGAGTCCACGAATAGGATCATATGTTTGAATCACAGTCTGTCGAGAGGGGAGGGATGTGAGGAACGATCTAGAAACCCATTTGGAAGAGGAGACTGAAGCTCAGAGGGCGGCAGGTCACACAGCCAGAGGCCCGAGTTCAGCTCTTCAGACTCCCTGCCCGGTGCTCTTCCCAGAACGCTCCTGCCTCTTACACAGACACGGCGAGCCCGCAGACGGGGGCGTGTTCTCAGGCCGGTCACGGGCAGAGCCTGGGCCGCTCGGACTCGCTGGGCCGGACAAGTGCTCATTTCAAATCTTGGTTTGCTCAAGACATACATGGGGGTCTACAGCTGAGCCAGGAGGGGGCAGTGTGGGGTGGGCAGGGGACTTGCAGGCAGGGCCAAGGTTTAGTCCTCCCCCCCCCCCCCAAACCCCCTCCACCCAGGGGCCCTGGCGTGAACACTGCCCTCAGCTGGAATATTCCAGCCGGCACCAGCTGGAACAGCCGGTCTCTGCTCCCCCAATGCCAGCTGCTCTGGGAAGGGGGAGCCCGGCACAGGGTCTTTATCTCTACGCGGCCTTGGCCCGATCGTGAACTCCGGAGGCTGGCGGCCTTGTGTCCTGCGAGGGAGGCAGAGCCTGTGGGAGCGGGCAGTGGGCGGCTACGGCTGCCGAACTCCCTGCGGCTGGGCCGGGGGTCCCTCCTGGAGAGGGGTCTGGGCAGCACAGCTCTGCTGTGTCTTGGGCGTGATGTATGTGTGTGTGTGTGTGTGTGTGTGTGTGTGTGTGTGTGTGTTTGCAGGGAAATGTAACTTCCAAGCATTGTTGACGGAAGGAAGACTTGGGGAGCCATTTTTATTTGTTTATCTGGGGTTAAGGTTTGTTTCTCAGTGACAGTGACAGTATTATTTTGTCTTGTTTAGGGGTGGTTGTGGGCGTGATGTGTGTGTGTGTTTGCAGGGAAATGGTAACTTCCAAGCATTGTTGATGGAAGGAAGGCTTGTGGAGCCATTTTTATTTGTTTATCTGTGGTTAAGGTTTGTTTCTCAGTGACAGTATTATTTTGTCTTGTTTCAGGGGTGGCTGTGGATGTGATGTGTGTGTGTGTTTGCAGGTTTCTCAGTGACAGTGACAGTATTATTTTGTCTTGTTCCAGGGGTGGCTGTGGACGTGATGTGTGTGTGTGTTTGCAGGTTTCTCAGTGACAGTGACAGTATTATTTTGTCTTGTTTCAGGGGTGGCTGTGGACGTGATGTGTGTGTGTGTTTGCAGGTTTCTCAGTGACAGTGACAGTATTATTTTGTCTTGTTCCAGGGGTGGCTGTGGACGTGATGTGTGTGTGTGTTTGTAGGTTTCTCAGTGACAGTGACAGCATTATTTTGTCTTGTTCCAGGGGTGGCACAGTGGTCAGACGGCCATGGACTTGACTGAGTGCTGCCCACCTGGCCTGTCCGTGGTTGTTCCAATCTGGGCTCCCTCCCATTGGCTCCACCCCACAGGCCGCACTTTACGGCCTGGCTGTTTGGTAACTACCCATGGGCACCTCTCAGTCCCTCACCTTTGTCCCCCAGCCCCCAGCCTCCTCCCCTCTGGCACCCAGCGGTCTGTTCTCTGTGCCTATGAGTTTGCTTATGTTGTTCTTTAGATTCCACATAGAAGTGAGGTCACATGGCACTTGTCCTTCCCCGACTGGCTTATTTCCCTCAGCATAGCACCCTCTGGCCCCCCTCCAGCCCCCCACCCTGATGTTGCAAATGAAGCCATTTTTAAAAAAATATTTTATTGATTTTTTACAGAGCAGAAGGGAGAGGGATAGAAAGTCAGAAACATCAATGAGAGAGAAACATCGATCAGCTGCCTCTTGCATGCTCCCTACCAGGGATGTGCCTGCAATCAAGGTACATGCCCTTGCCGGAAATCAAACCCGGGACCCTTCAGTCCGCAGTCCGATGCTCTATCCACTGAGCCAATCCGATCTCGGCAAATGAAGCCATTTTTAAAAGCCATGGGCGATCCTTAGCAGGTGAGGTCCCTGTGTCTCATTACCAGGAAGGGCCTCACGCCTGGGATACTAGCGAGGTTCTCATCGGCTCCATTCATGGACATGGAAAGCACATGCGTTGCCATGGCAGCAGCGTCTGTGCGGGTGTCTGCCGGAAGCCAATCATTGTTTTGATGGTGGAGAGCTGTGGACGGGGAGTTCGGAGGGCTGGTCAACCTTGATTGCTCTGAGGGGTTGGAGCTGGTTATTGGGATGTTAGTGGTTGAAGCAGCCCACAACCTATTAGTCCTAAGAAGATTCACTGATTGGCTTTTACTGGTGTTTCCTGCCTGGGGGAGACAGGTGTATCTTATGCTCTTAATCTTAATAAAAGGGAAGGTAAAGCCAGAGCGAGCAGTAGTTCTGCCACTAGAGTTGGACTACCGCCTGGCCCCCATTTCCCAAATTAATGTTTTTCTGAGTCTCTTTATTCATTTGTGTGCGGCCTTCTCCAGAACCCGAACCCTGAACCGGGGACCCTGAATCACGCGGGATGTGAAAAGGGTTCCCACAGCAGTCGAATACATCGAGTGTTTGTTCCGTGAGGAATGGGTAAGCCAGCCGAGGGGGCCTGACCAGGCCCGTGGGCGTCAGAATGAGCAGACTTGGTGGAGTGCTGAGGGAGGAAGCAAGACCGGGACGTCATCTTTAGCATACGGCCAGTCGTGTCAATCAAAACGCTATAATCTCTCAAGGAAGCTTCCAAATGCAGGAATGTGAGTGGGACACCGTGGGGTGAGAGAGCGGGTGCTAGGAATGGGGGTGTAAGGCGTCCATCCGTCAGCCATCGATCTGCACAGGCTGACGGAGACCGGGTGCCCATAAATGGTGGCATACCGCTGACCACGGGGACGATGACGTCAACTCTGCATCCGAGACTCAAAGGATAAACGAAGGTAAACATGGCGAACCCATTCTGGCCTTGGTGTGTGCCTCTGCCACTCATACCAGGGTTTGGCCACAGGTGTCATTGTGTGGACCCTCTTTGTCCCAACGCTAAGCTGTGTCATTCTGCTGGGCTGTTCACCGCTGAGGCTCATGGGAACTTCTGGATCTTTCTATGTCTTGCTATACAGGCTGTGGCAATCTGAGGTGGCAGCTGATCGGAGCCTCCAGACCCCACGGTGTTAGTCCTGCTTTATGGGGATCCCTCATGCTGCCTTTGGGCAGCCCACAGCGTGGTGTGCTTCCAGGGTTCCAAGCTGAACTGGGACACAAGCTCCTCTTCTTTCTGGGCTCCCCGCCCCCCCCCCCCCCCAACCATCTCTTCTACATCAAGGCCAGGTGGGTAGGAGCAGGACCTGTTCTGGAATGAGGAAGCACCTTGACCTTGACCTCGTTCTGTGTGGACCCTCCCCGCCCCCTGGGCAAGCCTGGAATACACCTACATTTCTGGTGTAAGAAGAATTTCCCTCTCTTCTTCGTTTTGTGCTCTTCACTCTTCCAGGTCCTGCAAGCTCAGAGACCTTCGGGGAAGAGCTGCTCAGAAATGTTCCAAGATCTCTATTTGCATTTATTTAAAATATGTTATTGCTGATTTTAGAGGGAGAGAAAGGGAGAGGGTGAGAGATAGAAACATCAAAGGGAGAGAAGCATCAACAGCTATCATCTGTTCCCTGCACGTCCCCCGCTGGGGATGGAGCCCCCAACCCGGGCATGTGTCCTGGCCAGGAATCGAACCAGGGCACGGGGCGATGCTCAACGCCGGCCAACCCAGACAGGCCTGTGTGCGTTTAAAAGCAACACGTGGTCACTGAGAACACGGAAAATATAGCAAAGAACCAAGTTGAAAATACACAGAGACACGAAGTCTCAGCATCCGAAACACCATTGCTGGGATGTTGGCGTCCTTATCTTTTTGTCTTTACTCTGGGAACCCTACCCATACGCTTGACCAGTGGCCGGCAAACCGCGGCTCTCGAGCCGCATGCATCTCTTTGGGCCCTGGAGTGTGGCTCTTCCACAAATTACCACGGCCTGGGCGAGTCTCTTTTGAACAAGTGGCATTAAAAGAAGTTTAAGTTTAAAAAATGTTGGCTCTCAAAAGAAATTTCGATTGTTGTCCTGTTGCTATTTGGCTGTGTCGACTGATGAGTTTGCCGACCGCTGCATTTGACAGTGTAGACAGCGTGGCATAGAAGCGTGTGCCGTCAGGGTCTCTTCCCAGGCCTGGCACAGACCTCGTGCCAGCAGGCTCCCCCTCCTCCCCCCAGAAAGCTGGTTGGCTCCCTCGTTGATGGCAACAGAGCCACGGACATTGCTGAGTGCCCGCCTCTTCCGCAGTCCAGGTTACCTCCCCAGACGGAGAAGTAGAATTATCGTGCCCAAAGGTCTCAACACGCCTAAGGCTTTGCGTTTATTTTTCTGAATTACTTTCCTGAAAGGTGGAGTCGGTGGCTCTGAGGGTAGAAGGCTGATAGGCAGATGAGGCCATTTCCCCCGCATCCTGCCTCGCGGCTGCCAAAGAAGAGCTTGCCGGCTGCATGAAAGGATTATGGAAATGCTGCACTGGAAAGACTCTGGAATGAAGAAGTTAAAGTGTCCAAGTCAGGACAGATTTATCTCCCCCCTAAGTTTATTACTGGAGGGCAGTGACGCAGCCGGAAGATCGACAGCTCCCGCGCCCGTTTGTCCCGCAGCTGCGCCCGGTGACCGCCCGGCGTGGCAGTTAGTTGGCAACGTTTAATAAGATTGTCCCCCGTGATTGAAACAAATGACCCTCCTTTTGTCATCAGAAATGGGATCTTTATGCATTTGTTTCAGTAATACAGAATCTGACATCATTAATAATCGGGGCTGGCAACTCGCTCTTGTTGAATACAATAGGCGAATGAAAAATTTAATTTTTTAGTAGATCACGGAAGATGTGCCAATAGATCAAAGGGAATTTAGGCAGAGTGCCTCTGACGCCCGCGACGTGTCACTGTCCCCACTTGTTAGGCGAGCGCGTCTGTGCCGATGCCGTCTCTGCGACCCCCCAGCGCCGTGGTGCGGTGTCCAATGGCCCACGTCTCTCTCTCCCCGTCGCCCTTTCTCTCTCAACGCAATTAAAAAAAAAGCAACACATATCCTCAGGTGAGGCTTAAACACTATGTGTATATACTGACAACATCCGCCAAGACCTAAAGGTGACCGACGCAGCAGCATCTCTGAGCAAATGGAACGGCGACCGTGACCTTGCGTAGACCTCTGTGTGTCTGTCCACGGAGAGCCCACACTCGGTGGGGGAAGCCTGGACTAGAACTCTCCACTTCCATCCTGCTGGGCAGCGCCGGCGGCCAGCCAGTGCTCTGTGTGGAGGGGTCGGCGCGGTTAGTCTGTGCTCCTCTTGCAGCCCAGCCTGTCGCACGGACAGCACCGTCACTCTGCCCCGAAGGACGCAGGGCTTTGGAAGCGGCGTTGGATGTGGGTGGAATTCGTTGGCATAAAGGCTCTGGAAATCAAGTTTTGGGGAAAAAAAAGAATTTGTGTCGAGATCCTGTGATTTTGTGATTTTTTTAAAAGACTCCACAGGCTACCCGTCTTTTAATATTGTCTTTGATGTCAGAGAGGAAGGGAGAGGGAGAGAGAGAAACGTCCATGATGAGAGAGAACATGGATCAGCTGCCTCCTGCATGGCCCCCACGGGGGAGCGAGCCCACCACCTGGGCCTGTGCCCTGACTGGGACTTGAACACGACCCCCTGGTGCCGAGGTGGATGCTCGACCCCAGAACCACGCCGATCAGGCGCCACGGGCTCCCAACCTCAGAGCCATTCCTTCTTCCTGAATTTGCTCAGAGGACGCGCAGGGGGACGAGCTTGGAGGAGGAGCCAACGGGTGCGGGCACCGGAATAACCCCTCTTCCTTTTGCTAGTGAGTGGCTTCGGGTGGGGAGTGCCTGCAGCGGGGTGGTATGAACGAGGCTTGCCGTCTTCACCCTGCCGTGGCCTCGTCCAGTCAGCGGCGGACGGCCTGCAGCAGAGGACCAGCTTCTGAGGAGGAAGTCTGTCTCTTGGTTGCCATGCAGCCATTCTGTCGGGTTTTTGGCCTTTGGATTGAAGGCTGCAACATCAGCTCTTACCTGGGCTCCAGCCCGCCAGCTGCTCTATGAGTTGGCTCCTGCAGTGGACGATTCCTTAAGCCATCCCATGGGTCTGCTTCCCTTCCCCTTCCCCTTCCCCTTCCCCTTCCCCTTCCCCTTCCCCTTCCCCTTCCCCTTCCCCTTCCCTTTCTTCTTCCCCTCCTCCTCCTCCTCCTCCTCCTCCTCCTCCTCCTCCTCCTCCTCCTCCTCCTCCTTCTTTTTCTTCTTCTTCTTTTGTTCTAGAGAGCTCTGTCTAGTACAATGGTCGGCAAACTCATGAGTCAGCAGAGCCAAATATCAACAGGACAATGACTGAAATGTCTTTGGAGAGCCACATTTTTTAAACTTAAACTTCTTCTAACGCCACTTCTTCAACATAGACTCGCCCAGGCCGTGGTATGTTGTGGAAGAGCCACCCTCAAAGGGTCAAAGAGCCGCATGTGGCTTGTGAGCCGCGGTTTGCCGACCACTGGTCTAGTACAACAGGGGAGGGATTTGGAGGTCAGAGTGAGCCATCGGAGAGAGCCGTCTGCGAGGACTGCAGTGCCACGCGAGGACCACAGTGCCACGCGAGGACCACAGTGCCACGTGTGGCCGCCTGAAGGTGCGGTGGCTGCCACAGTCAGGCTCCCAGGTGGGGCGGCGGCAGGAGGCGTCCCCCACCGATCCGGCTTCTGGCAGGTGGCACCCTCCAGGGGGCTCACCGGAAAGCCGATGCTAAAGGTCGAAGGGCAGAGGAACCAAGCAGGTGGTGCACCCCCGGCAGCCTCAGTGGGTCTGTGAGCACCCCAGGCCTGGAAGAGGGGGTGGCACGGGCCTGTGGGGTGCCTCCCTGAGGAAGTGGGGCTCTGAGCCAAGCAGGTGGGCAGAGAGGCTGCGGAAGGAATAGGTGGCCCGGTCTCTCTCTCTCTCCTCCAACCCCAAACTCCTGCCAGCGTCTCCCATTGTCTGAGCCCAACCATGAGCCCCGGGCAGGCGGGGAGGCTCCGGGGATGCCTGAGGCCGGCCTCCAGGAGGGAGGGGGGCAGAGGATGGACGGGCGCTGAACAGAGAATAACCTGCCCCCGGGGAGCCTGCCGCCGGAGAGTTCCTAATGCCCTTTTAACTTCCAGTAACTTACGGCTGGATCCTATTCATTAAGAGAGGAAACAGGCCTCCTTGGGCAGTGCTGTTCCTGTATTCCACCCCCCGCGAGGGATGTAAGTGCATGTTCTGTGATGGGGCACGGAATCCTTCTCTTTCCTGGATTCGGGGGTGCAGGGGGCCCCAATTCTCGGGCACTTGGGGCAGGGCTCCTCAATTTAGATGCTGCCCTCCTTTCTCTTTTTCCCTTTTCTCCACCAACCCTAGCAGCCAGGCCCCCTCCCTCCCTGCCCAGAATCAGGGCTGCACAGATCCGTGGTTGGCAAACTGCGAGCCACATGCGGCTCTTTGGCCCCTTGAGTGTGGCTCTTCCACAACACACCACAGCCTGGGCGAGTCTATTTGGAAGAAGTGGCGTTAGAAGAAGTTTAAGTTTAAAAAATGTGGCTCTCCAAAGAAATTCCAATCGTTGTCCTGTTGCTGTTTGGCTCTGTGGACGGATGAGTTTGCCGACCACTGGCCCAGGTGGACACGCTCAGAGCCACGCCCGGGAGAAGGCTCCTCATGGGCACATGGCCTCTTGCAGAGTCAGTTTCTAAGTAACAGCGGCGAGGGCCTGGGAGTAATTTATAACGCGGACTCCACTCCGTGGGCTTAACGCCGTGGGAAGGAAGGCTCTCGGTTGTAAATGCTCGTCCAGCTTAGACGGAACGCTGTGCCCTTAAGGGGTTCGCGCCGTTTGCACTGTCTCATGGATGTTGTGTGAGACCCCGCACCTTCTCTGCACGTGGACAGGTTCGGGTCAGGAACCCGGGGTCCTGACTGAGCCCTTCCTTGCTGCCCCCGATGCTCTGGGTCCTGGCTGCCCAGATCTCAGGGCAGCCCTGCTTCCCTGGCCTACGGGTGGGCCAGACAGACAGACAGACCGACCGACAGACAGAAAGACAGACAGATCGACCGACAGACAGACAGACAGGTGGCGGTGGCAGAGTGCGGCCTGAGCACACCCCCTGAGGAGCACCCAAGCAAGGCGACCCAGGGGAGGGAGCACCCAAGACTGAGTCTTGGAGGAAGACCCAGAGAGAGCTCTGTGGCCAGGGTGGAGGCGAGGGGAGTGGCATTCCAGGAAGGACAGGCTGAGGGCATGGAGCAGCGGGGGCATTGTGAGCGGGGCTGGGGCTGGGCAGGGGGGACTGGTCTCCCATGTTCTAGAATCTAGTCCGGTTATATTATTTTTTTAAAATTAAAAGTATATTTTTATTGATTTCAGAGAGGAAGGGAGAGGGAGAGACCGATAGAAACATCCATGATGAGAATCATTGATGGCTGCCTCCTGTACACCCTTCACCAGGGGTCGAGCCCGCAACCCAGGCCTGTGCCCTGACCTGGGACGGAACCTTGACCTCCTGGTTCATAGGCCGATGTTCTACCACTGAGCCACCCTGGCCGGGCCGTGGTGTGACTTTATAATGAGTTCAGGGAGGCGCCCGTGTCTCCCACGCAGGGAAGAGGCACGAGAGGACTTAGTTGTAGAGAGGAGAGGAGGGTGTAGAGGTGGGGGAGACAGGCTTGGGAGGTGGTGAGGCAGGCGGAAGCGTGGGAGGAGGAGCGGAGCGTAGATGGTGCTGGGAGCCGTAATAAACTTTTCTGGAAGCGTGGCTACGTGTCCAGCTTGGTTGGCAAGACAGACAATCACTCCCAGGCAGGGGTGTGTAGGTGGCAGCCAATCTATGAGTCTCTCTCATCATTGATGTTTCTCTCCCTGGCTGGTCTGGCTCCATGGAGTGCGCATCAGCCTGTAGACCAAAGGGTCCCGGGTTCGATTCTGGTCAAGGGCACATGCCCAGGTTGCAGGCTCGATCCCCAGTAGGGGGCGTGCAGGAGGCAGCTGGTCCATGATTCTCTCTCATCATTGATGTTTTTATCTCTCTCCCCCTCCCCCTTCCTCTCTGAAATCAATACAAACATATATTGATAAAAGTCTGCATTTACTTAACACCAAATGAAAGCCGTCGGCTGTGTTTGTGTGTGTGAATGAAGTTGGGCTGTGCTATGTAGTGGGATGCGGGATTCCACAGGCGAGGCTGAGAGTGGAGTCTCTTAGAGCCGCACTGGGTGGTGGGCACATGGCCGTGAGCCTGCACCCACCCACCCGCTTCTGCCTCCGTCTCTTCCCTTTTCCCTGAACCATACACTAAACTACATTGAGGTGACATCTTTCAGCTTACCCACACAACAGCATTTTGACCTCTATGACTTTAAAATGGAAGTTTGGGTAAAAAAGTTCATTTGAAATAGTTGACTGTAATCCCTCAGCCAGAATTTTTACCCAAATCATAAGAGGGCATTGCTGTGCAAAGACCTTGAAAGACCAAGAAATGACATAAAATTTATGACATAATTTTCTAAATGACCAGCCGTGGCTTCTTTAAGAAATGCTATCTTCATTTGTAACTCTCAGAATACCCTGAAATTCATAATACAAATAAGATTTCTGTGGTATCGAGTCCACAGCCCACACATAACAGCCCAGTATATCTTCATTAACAAGAAACATTTCTATTGATTTCATTTGGCGATGTTTCATATTACCTATAACAAATATGTATGGTCACCTAAATGAATTATTACAATCCAATTTGAAATGATTGCATCGGGTGATTGTATTATCTCGAGGATGCTTTAGTCTCTGGGTGTCAAAACTGTTTTTATTTAATGGAATAACATGGAAAAGTTAATCAGAGGAGGTTAACCTCTGTGGAGCTGAAGGTCGCACGCGTTTACTCGCGGTGGGAGATGGAGGAGCTGGGGTCTGAGTGTGCTGGGCTGGGGCCGGGGCGGCGAGGGAGCAGCCGCGGGGACTGGGGCCTGCGTGTACCCCGCTCTCTGCAGTGTCCGCTGGCTTCTGGAGCTCTTCAATAACTGGATTTTTGATTAGAAAGTTTCCTGCGAGGAAAATAAAATTAAACGGGCGATCTGAACGTAAGAACCAATCGATGCCGCAGTTAACGTTTCTTTCGCGGGGTATCGAGCGGCTCCGCTTCATTCAGCTTTGCCTGCAGCTGCTCAGCATCCTTCCCCGGGGCCGGGATGCTGCGATGGAGGGGTCCCCCTCTCCTGGTTCTGTTTCCAACAGGAAGGGACTCCCCATGCCGCCAGCCCTTTCCCTCTGGACCCGGAGCCAGAGGGGTTACCTCCACGGCTGCTGCCCATGGAGCCTCCCTGCCCCCCCACCTGGTGCTCCCCGTCCAGGGCCCCCCGAGGTCACGCCGTGGCCCCGTGGTGCGATGTTACTGCGCAGGCCTCATGGGGCTCGAGGGTCAGGGGGCTGGTGGGAAAGACCCCCAGTGGAGGACTGAGGGGCAAGCACTGCCCGTGGGGTAATCCCTCTAAAGCAGTGGTTGGGCCGAAACCGGTGTGGCTCAGTGGATAGAGCATCAGCCTGCAGACTGAATGGTCCCTGGTTTGATTCCGGTCAAGGGCATGTACCTTGGTTGTGGTCAAATCCCCAGTACGGGGTGTGCAAGAGGCAGCTGATTGGTGTTTCTCTCTCATCGATGTTTTGGACTTTCTCTCCCTCTCCCATTCTCTCTGTAAAAAACCAACTATATATATATATATATATATATATATATATATATATATAATAAAGCAATGGTCAGCAAACTCGTTAGTCCACAGAGCCAAATAGCAATAGGACAACGATAGAAACTTCTTTGGAGAGCCACATTTGTTAAACTTAAGCTTCTTCTAACACCACTTCTTCAAAAACAGACTCGCCCAGGCCGTGGTGTTTTGTGGAAGAGCCACACTCAAGGGGCCAAAGAGCCGCAGGTAGCTCGCGAGCCGCAGTTTGCCGACCACTGCTCTAAAGTTCTCAAGTCCTTTGACGGCCTGGTTGGGGGGCACCTGAGATCAGGGGGAAAGTTCACCTTGTCCTCGGAAGACAAAAGCAGGGCACCCCCAGGTGGGACCCGAAGCTGGCGTGGGGGGTTGGCAGGTGCCCGAACAGGCAGCTGGGGCTGGAGCAGCCGGAGGCCCTGTGCCACGGGGCGGGGTGTGTGCCGGGAGCCTGTCCTGGTGGTGCACAGCGAGGGGGCCAGGCTTTGGGATTCTCAGGTGTTGGAGGCGACATGGACTCCCGGTGACAAGGACCGTCCTGTCATTGAAACTGAGGCTGAAAGCTCCCCCGCCCGTCTCCCGTGGGGGCTGTGCCTGGGCCTTGGGTAGCGAGAGTCCCTTCAGGGAAATCAGGGTGAGTGGGAGACAGAGGTGCCAGCCAGGTGCTCTGGAAGCAGGTCTCGCTCTGAAACGAAGGTCAGAAACAGCCTGGCACCCTGGGGTCTGGGGGAGCCAAAGCGACAGTGTCCCCTCGGAGTCACCTCGGGGCACACCGCAGCCAGCACGTGCCAGACCAGCCTGCGGCTCTCACAGCCGGTGAGCGTGTACGTGTTCGTCTCCCTCAGGGAACGAAGAGGTTACAAGATCGCGCAGACACGGACCTCTTGGGAGCGCCCAGCAGGTGCGCCCACGGGAGAATTCACAGCCAACAGCAGAGGGGGGTCCGGCCGCGGCAGCGGACGTGAGCGCGGCTTAGAGGCTCAGAGAGGACGGCGAGGAGCAGGTTTTGGGATGAGAGAGGAGCAGGTGGGCTCCCGAGAGAAACGGACAGACCGGCGCTGAGACCGAAGGAGGGAATCGTCCTGAAGACGGAGCGGGAACGATTCCCAGTACAGCTCTGGGGGATAAAGAGGGGGCAACTGGGAGACACAGCGAGACGAGCACGGACTGAGACGCCCCAAATGGAGGTACCGGGAGGGCACGAGGGAAAGCACGGGGAGAAACAGGAGGCGGAGAAGACTGGCGGGGGATTTCCCATCATGCAGAGCCCTTAGGCTGGTCTCCGCAGGGGCAGCCTGAATCTCGAGGGTACATCTGAATCCACATCTCAATGAGAGAACAGAATATGCAAACCACAGAAAGGCCTTTGAAACGCGCATCTCAGGGGGAGGCGTTGGCAGCCTCCGATGTCAGAAGATGAGCGGGTACCACTTTCTAAGCGAGAAGAGAGGGGACTGTCACCCTCACATCTACAGTCGGCATCCCATCAGGTGACCATTCAGGGTGGGGGCGGGGGCGGGGGGGCACCCTCTCAGCACCGATGAGCCGGGTGTTGGCAGGGCGGCTGTGGAGCATCGACGTCTTGTCGTTCCCTCCACGCGCTATGGGTGTGATGGCGTGGCCCCCCGCTCCGCAGTGAGCGAAGGGAAAGGTATTTTCAGACACGCGGGGCCTGTGAGACCTACGGCCAGAAGCGCCAATAAAAAAGGTGAGCCGGCTGGTGTGGCCCAGCGGTTGGGTATCAACACAAGAAGCAAGGGGTCAAGTGGTTCGATTCCCGGTCAGGACACAGCCCTGGTTTGCGGGCTTAATCCCTGGGGAGGGGTGTGCAGGAGGCGGCCGGTCGATGATGTTTCTCTCTTGTCCATAATTCCATCTACCCCTCTTCCTTCCTCTCTCTCTCTATAAAAAAAAAATCAATAAAAACATTAAAAAATGCAAACTTGAAAGAAGGAAATGGAAGCTAGAAGGGATCCGTGGCCAAGTGACATGGACGAGTTGCAAAGCTGGTAAAAACGTTGTGCAAATCTGCTATGAAAAATAGTGTTTGAGGGGACATTTACATCGAGAAGGTGCTGGGGTTGTACTGGTGGATCTCTAATCCCCCTTCCTGCCTGACCTCGGTTCTGAGTCCCCCTCACGCGCTCAGGGGGCGCCAGGCTGGGGGTGAGCCCCTGCCCATTTTAAGGTCCCGAAGCAGCTAGTGGCCAGGGGGAAGCAGAGCTGGGGGCCTGGACTCCTGACTCCCCACGGATGGTTCCCGCATCCAGGCCAGGGAGCTGGGACCCTCCCCGTCTCTATGGGAGAAAACTGTGGTCTGCACGTATCTAATATGTAAGCGTATTGTTCCCAGAAACCGAGATCAATAACCCTGAACTGTATCAAAATGCCGCAGGAAAGTAAATGACTCCGCAGCCCAGACCAGAGCCGCGCCCTCTGCGCGGGGGGAGGGGGATTGGCCGTATCTATCCCCCTCCTCCTCTCCCCGCCTTCCTCCGTGTTCAGAAACTCAAGGTTGAGAGAAAAAGGCAGGAAGAGCCACGGTCAAAGCACCACAGCGACCCTCATGTGGTCCTCGTGGTGGTGCAGTCCCTGTGGGTGAGTGAGGAGCGGGAGCCAGGCGGGGGGGGGGGGGGGGAGGAGGGAGGTGCCGGTGCCCAGCGAGCCCCCCACATGAGAGGTCGTCATGGCAACATCACTTCTAGTCTCGTGGTCCCCCCAACCCTCCCAGCCCCAGAGCCAGTGCCCACTTGACTGATGACATGGGACTTGGGCTCATCCTTCCAGCACCTTCTTCCGGGCCCACGTGAGCCGTTCCCGTGGAAAGTTCTCCCGGCTCCTCCTCTCTCACGTGGACGTGGGCTCTGCAGTGGCTGCACGGTGAGGGGTGCCTGGCTCCCTCAGCAGGTGAGAAAGCTGGCATGTGTGACTTCAGGCGTGCAGAGCGGAGACCCCCAGGGTCTGAGAGCACCCCGCCCCCCGGGGGTCCTGACAGAGACCCCGTCCAGCCTCTTGCTGAGCCCCCCTCCATAGCCTCCTCCGAGCTCTCACACGTGGCTGCAGCTGGCAGTCCTTTGCGGATGAAGGGAGCTGAAGTTTCGGGGTGCGGGGCCCTCGGCTGACACAGGCCGGGGGGACTGGCCGCTGCCAGCGGAGGGGAGCGAGGTGGCTGTCTGTCCCACCAGTTTCTCCGCGGCGGCGGCCCGGGGCAGCTGGAGATGGGGGCGCGCTGCACGAGGCAGGCCAGGCCAAGGGGAGTGAGCGTCTCTGCCTTTGGTCATCCCGCCCCCCTGAATCTCGGGACCCCCTTCATGACTGAGTTGGAACGGAGAGCACGCTGGGCTCCCAGAACACACGGGGCGTGTGATCGGACAGATGGGAAGGTCCGTCAGGTGTCGAGGAGCCTCGATGCGGTGCTCCGTGAAAGCGAATAAATGACAGGCTCTGAAGTCTACAGGCAGCCCGCGCACTGGCAGAAATATCGATTCGACACTTTGTCCAGTGGGTTTCCATGAGAAGCCCGGCCTCCGGGGCTCAGAGGAAGGAGCTGCCCATTATTCATCCCCACACGTTTCCATGGCAACTCCTCCAGACCCGCTGTGCCGGGCCCTGAGCCGGGACGGGGCGTTAGGGACCACGGTGGCCTTGCCATAGATGGCGAAATGCGTTTCCCAAGTTACCCGAACATTAAAAATATCTGCGTTCGATTTGTGTCTCTTTGGGCGACATTGTCATCCTCTGATTCCTCATGGCGGGCTGTTTCCAGTGGCCGTTGTGAGTGACGTCCGAGTCAATGTTACAGAACGAACGAGATGACGAGTCAGTGTTCCAGAATGAATGGGATGCCGAGTCAATGTTCCAGAATGAACGGGATGACGAGTCAGTGTTCCAGAATGAATGGGATGCCGAGTCAATGTTCCAGAATGAACGGGATGACGAGTCAGTGTTCCAGAATGAATGGGATGACGAGTGAGTGTTTCAGAACGAACGGGATGACGAGTCAGTGTTCCAGAATGAAGGAGATGACGAGTCAGTGTTCCAGAATGAATGGGATGACGAGTCAGTGTTACAGAATGAAGAAGATGACGAGTCAGTGTTCCAGAATGAATGGGATGACGAGTCAGTGTTCCAGAATGAATGGGATGACGAGTCAGTGTTCCAGAACGAACGGGATGACGAGTCAGTGTTACAGAATGAAGAAGATGACGAGTCAGTGTTCCAGAATGAATGGGATGCCGAGTCAGTGTTCCAGAATGAATGGGATGACGAGTCAGTGTTCCAGAACGAACGGGATGACGAGTGAGTGTTCCAGAACGAACGGGATGACGAGTCAGTGTTACAGAATGAAGAAGATGACGAGTGCGTGTTCCAGAACGAACGGGATGACGAGTCAGTGTTACAGAATGAATGGGATGACAAGTCAGTGTTACAGAATGAAGAAGATGACGAGTCAGTGTTCCAGAATGAATGGGATGACGAGTCAGTGTTACAGAATGAATGGGATGACGAGTCAGTGTTACAGAATGAAGAAGATGACGAGTCAGTGTTCCAGAACGAATGGGATGACGAGTCAGTGTTCCAGAACGAACGGGATGCCGAGTCAATGTTCCAGAATGAATGGGATGACGAGTGAGTGTTCCAGAACGAACGGGATGACGAGTCAGTATTCCAGAATGAATGGGATGACGAGTCAGTGTTCCAGAATGAATGGGATGACGAGTCAGTGTTCCAGAATGAACGGGATGACGAGTCAGTGTTCCAGAATGAACGGGATGACGAGTCAGTGTTCCAGAATGAACGGGATGACGAGTCAGTGTTCCAGAACGAACGGGATGACGAGTCAGTGTTCCAGAATGAACGGGATGACGAGTGAGTGTTCCAGAACGAACGGGATGACGAGTCAGTGTTCCAGAATGAATGGGATGCCGAGTCAATGTTCCAGAACGAATGGGATGCCGAGTCAATGTTCCAGAACGAATGGGATGACGAGTGAGTGTTTCAGAACGAACGGGATGACGAGTGAGTGTTTCAGAACGAACGGGATGACGAGTCAGTGTTCCAGAACGAACGGGATGACGAGTCAGTGTTCCAGAATGAACGGGATGACGAGTGAGTGTTCCAGAACGAACGGGATGACGAGTCAGTGTTCCAGAATGAACGGGATGACGAGTCAGTGTTCCAGAATGAACGGGATGACGAGTCAGTGTTCCAGAACGAACGGGATGACGAGTCAGTGTTCCAGAACGAACGGGATGACGAGTCAGTGTTCCAGAATGAACGGGATGACGAGTGAGTGTTCCAGAACGAACGGGATGACGAGTCAGTGTTCCAGAATGAATGGGATGCCGAGTCAATGTTCCAGAACGAATGGGATGCCGAGTCAATGTTCCAGAACGAATGGGATGACGAGTGAGTGTTTCAGAACGAACGGGATGACGAGTGAGTGTTTCAGAACGAACGGGATGACGAGTCAGTGTTCCAGAACGAACGGGATGACGAGTCAGTGTTCCAGAATGAACGGGATGACGAGTGAGTGTTCCAGAACGAACGGGATGACGAGTCAGTGTTCCAGAATGAATGGGATGCCGAGTCAATGTTCCAGAATGAATGGGATGACGAGTGAGTGTTCCAGAACGAACGGGATGACGAGTCAGTGTTCCAGAACGAAGGGGATGACGAGTGAGTGTTCCAGAACGAAGGGGATGACGAGTCAATGTTCCAGAATGAATGGGATGACGAGCCAGTGTTCCAAAATGAATGGGATGACGAGTCAGTGTTCCAGAATGAACGGGATGACGAGTCAGTGTTCCAGAATGGACGGGATGACGAGCCAGTGTTCCAGAATGAATGGGATGACGAGTCAGTGTTCCAGAATGAACGGGATGACGAGTCAGTGTTCCAGAATGGACGGGATGACAAGTCAGTGTTCCAGAATGAACGGGATGACGAGTCAGTGTTCCAGAATGAATGGGATGATGTCACAACGCAATTAGCACCAGAAAGTTCTCTCCCGGAGTTCCTAGTTTGACTGCCTGTTGAACGTTTCTCACGCCCGTTTATCAGAGAAGAATGTCGGTCGTGAGAAGACGCAGCAGCGTGAGCGGGAGGCGGGGGCTGGAACGTGTGGCGGGACTTGCATTCGCGCTCCGTGTTGAGCCCGACAGCGGGCGGCGGGCTTACTCGTCTCTGTGTCTTCATTCCGCGTGACTCGTGCTGATAGAGACACAGAGCGCGCCTCTGGCGGCAGCTTCTCTCTTTTCTGAGAATCCTCATGCAAGGACATGTCGTCGTTTTTCTAAAACCGATTTTAGAGAGAGGCAGTGATGGATAGGAGCTGAGGAACAGATCCTGGGGTGATCCCCAGCCTCAGGGTTCGTATCTTCGGGTGAACGTGGCTTTGGACAGCCGGTGGCAGGTGCCCGGCGGGACTCATCCTGGGAGATTTCACTTCAGCCTCGTGGCTCCATCCCCAGACGTTTCAGAAGAAAGAGCTTCAGCAGTGTCTGCCCCGGGAACTGTAGGCCCGGAGCATCTTGGGCACCGTGAATGTTCTCCATGAAACAGCAAACGAGTGACAAACTCTGCTTATTAAAAATAACTCCACTGAATTCTACTCAGAATAGAATAGCCTATTTAATAAAAGAGTAGTATGCAAATTGACCATCACTCAAACACAAGATGGCTGCCCCTATGTGGACACAAGATGGCCACCTCAAGATGGCCAGCAGAGGAGGGAACTTGGGAGGGACCAAGCCTGTGAGGGAGGACAGTTGGGGATGATCAGACCTGCAGAGGAAGGCAGTTAGGGGTGACCAAGCCGGCAGAGGAGGGCAGTTGGGGGCAAACAGGCTGGCAGGGGAGCAGTTAGACATCCATCAGGCTGGCAAGGGAGTGGTTAGGGAGTGATCAGGCTGGTAAGCTGAAGCAGTTGGGGCAATCAGGAAGGCAGGCAGGCGAACAATTGGGAGCCAGCAGTCCTGGATTGTGACAGGGATTTCCGACTGCCCGTTTAGGCCCGATCCCGGTAGGATAGGGCTGAGGGACCCCCCCCTTCCCATGCACAAATTTCATGCAGTGGGCCTGTAGTATATTTCTGAGAGGGAGGGATATGGAGAGAGAGAGTGAGAGAGAGAGAGAGGAAGGGAGAGAGAAACATCAATGATGAGAGAGAATCATGGATCGGCTGCCTCTTGGACGATTGGGGATGGAGCCCGCAACCTGGGCTGGGCCCCTGGCCTGGACTCGAACTGTGACTCCTGGTTCATAGGTGGTCGCTCGAACCAGAACAGGATGTATTATCTTGTAGACAGTGACCTTTTGGAGGTGGTTGGGGAGGCGGAGGGACCCTAACACAAGCATTTGCTGTGTGGCTGAAGGCGGGAACACGGGTTTCCACACGGCACACTTGTTGGCAAGAAGTAGGATCGCTCCATTTGGAAGAAGAAATGGATCAGTCAGTCACCACAGTGCACGTGACAGAGTTCCGGGAGACAAAGTGAGGACTCGGACCCGGAGCGCCTCATCCAAAGGAGTCACATGGTGGAGCTGCAGTTACTCTTCAGCCGGAAGGAGCACGCCGCCGCCTTCCCAATGTGCGGGGTCCGGCTCGCCCCCGATCCTGAATTTCAATCAATGTGGTTTAGTGTTTCCCCGGCCATCGCAGGCTGAAATCAATGCTGCGCGGCTTTCTGGGATAACAGGAGCTTCTGAAATGGAGAACTGACGGCAGTCATCCAAGGCTGAAATAAAAGCCATGTGCTTCGCAAGGGCTTTTGTGAAAGGAAAACATGGCAGCTTCCCCCTCCCCCCGCCCCATCCCCATTTTTTCCTTCCGTTAAAACTGGGAGGTCCCGGTGATTCAAGAACATGGTTTTAGAAGACCCAGAGACAAAAGAAAGAGTCATTCCAAGCCTGGTGAGCGTTTGGCATGAGCCTGCTGGTGGGTTCTTCCGAACCAGGAACCCTGAGGTGTACGCTGATGAGCCGGAAGCCCGTATGAGTTACCTTCTGTTACATAGCAAACTGCCCCCCCCCCCCCCCCACCGGAGTAGGGGACAACAAAGGCCATTTGTTTCAGGCCCGTGTTGGGGGTGACAGTTTGGGCGGGGCTCAGCGGGGCGGGGGCTGGGCCTGGCCAGTCCCGGGGGCTTCAGCTGGGATGGTGACCCTCTTGTACCCCGCAGCCTCCTATTGCCCGCAGGCTGGCCTTGGCCTGGGGCTTTGTGGGCTCCCAGCAGGTGGACGTCCCAGGCCTTGGATTGTCTGGGCCTCAGGCTTGCAGACGACCATTTCCACGTCATTCTTCCGTCTGAAGCAGGTCACAGCCACAGCCCACACTCCAGCTGTGAGGAGTGGGAGGCGGACACAGTCACCCCACCAAGGGCAGGTCTGTGGGGACGGGAGGACCGTGCCATGTTGAATCCATACAGCGCCCTCCTCAGGGTGATCAGTGCCCGAGGAGCATCCAGGAGTGGCCGGACCCGCCGTCTCCCTAAGGCGGGTGCCGTGTGGGGACCGAGGAAATGGCACAGGGTGCAAATGCTTCTCGAGGATCTTCGACGCCATTCCACGCGACTTTATGGACGGAGCGAGTGACAAACACGGAGCCTCCCTGAGCTCCGAGGGGGCAGGTCTTGAGCGGAGGAAGCAGGTGGCACAGGACGCCATGGCAGAGTGAAGCATCCTGGGATCCATCTTTAAAGGGTCGGTTCTCTAGGTTCGATTCTGGTCAAGGGCATGTGCCTTGGCTGCGGGCACATGCCCAGTAGGGGGTGTGCAGGAGGCAGCTGACCGATGTTTCTCTCTCATCGATGTTTCTGACTTTCCCTCTCCCTTCCTCTCTGTAAAAAATCAATAAAAAATATATATTAAAAAAATAATAAAGGGTCGGTTCTCAGGGGTGACGCCCTGCATCGAGGAGAGCTGAGGGGAGGCCGCAGCATTGATGCCGAGTGCCATTCGGAGTTTAAAGCCCGGAGATCAAATGCCGCGTCTCAGCTGGTGAGGGCCCGTGCCCGGGGGACCCTGTGCGTGCGCTCCGGCCTGGGGGATGGTGCGGTTTAACCACAGGCTGAGGGCCCGTGCGAGAGCCCTGGCAGTGCCAGCCACCCGCTGCTGCTCAGAGCCCCCACGGCCTCAGGGCCTCCAGGCCTGGAGGGACTCGGGGAGCCGGGCTGGGCGTGGGGTCACCTGCTGTGCTGGGTTCACTCTGGCCTCGTCCTCACTGTCTTCTCGTGACCAGCAACTACGTCCTCAGAGGAGCCCGTCTGGTGCCTACCTGCCCCTGTCTCCCTCACCAAACTGTTGTCCGTGCAAGAGCAGGAGGCAGGCCAGGGCCCTCCCACAGGGCCCCCTTCTGCCCCCCAATAATAAGATGGACCCTCATTTGGCACCTGTGGCAGGCGGCACCCACCTGGGATAGCTCCTCCTCTGTTTAAAAAAATATATTTTAATTGATGTCACAGAGGAAGGGAGAAGGAGAGAGAGAAACATCCATGATCAGAGAGAATCATGGTTCGGCTGCCTCCTGCACGCCCCACACTGGGGATCCAGCCTGCACCCCGGGCCTGTGCCCTGGCCGGGAATTGAACCATGACCTCCTGGTTCATAGGTTGACGGTTAACCCCTGAGCCGCGCCAGCTGGGCGTGGCCACCACATAGCATGGAAGCGCCTGGCGTTTGGGGCCACGTCTTCTCCCCTTGAACGGCTCCGAAGCCGAGGTTCGCGTACCCTCTGCGTGTTGCTGATTTTGAAATCGATGAAAGGACCTGACATTTCTTCCTGATGGAGGAGGACAGTTTGGATCCTGATTCTTCTGTGTGATGAATCAGCGGTCCCTCTCGTATTTACATCCTGAAGGATGCCAACGGGCATGGGTGCCAACGGGCATGGGAGCCAATGAGGGTGCCTCCCACAGACTGACCAGCCCACCCGAGCCCCTGTGCCCAGCCCAGGGCAGACACAGGGCCCTGGCGACAGCCCCAGGCCACACTCCACCTCAGTGCTTGCTCGACCCCAGCCCCACCCCCTCCCTGTCCACGGGGACATCCCCAGAGGCTCTGTCCAGCGTCCTGCTGGCACGCAGGCCTGCCGAGAGGAAACGAGATTAGAGGGGCGCTCCGTGGAGGGGCTGGCAGCCTCTTGGCAGCCGCCGTGGTCTTGTCCCCGAGCTCATGATCGATCCACGTGATGATCAGCTCTCGTGTTCCACCAAGGGATCAATGGCGAGGCCACTGGTCTGTGTTTCGTAGAATTCCCCCCCCCCCCCACACACATCCCCACTCTCCATCCTCATCTCTGCATCTTCCTCCGGCCCTTGTGGAAGGTGACCCATTTGCCTGCCCCAGCTCTTCAGGAGCCTTTCCTTCCTGCCTTCTGGAACAATCCTCGACTTTTCTGTCACTTCCTTGTCTCCTGGTAATGCCTGGGGACGTCTCTTACCGTCGTCCAGACTCAGCTTCCTCCTTGGGGATGGAGCCACCAGAGACCCAAGCAAAGGAGTAGAAGAATGCCCCTCACGCAGTATCCTGGGTGTGAAGGGGACTCGTTAACTGAATAACCACCAACGTCTTACTAAAATGACACGTAACTTGTCCACGGGAACCACAGCCCTGTTCCGCAAGGCCACACACATGACACCCTGAGTGTGGCCGTGTGAGGTCATATTTTAGAAAGGTGTTCTTCAAAGACTCGAAACAGCTTGACCGAGTCTTCTAACATATATTTTATTGACTTTTTTACAGAGAGGAAGGGAGAGAGAGTTAGGAACACCGATCAGCTGCCTCCTACACACTCCCCACTGGGGATGTGCCCGCCACCAAGGCATGCCCTTGACCGGAATCGAACCTGGGGCCTTTGAGTCCGCAGGCCGATGCTCTATCCACTGAGCCACACCGGTCAGGGCTTTACTGAGTCTTCTGTTTGCAATGAGCTTCCTCCGAAGCCCAATTCCGCCGGAGCCTGGCGCTGTGTGGCTTCGGCCAGGGGAGGACGTCTCTGATGCTGGCATCGTTTGCTCAGGCCTTTTGCGGATCGAAGGGGCTACGTCGGGGGATCGCGTTGGCCTCGCAGAGCAGGGCATCTCAAACCGGAGCGGAGACAGCTCATCGAGAGGGAGAGGTGCAGGAGATCTATTGGAAAAGCACTTCTTAATGGCAATGAAATTTGCATGCTAAGTGTTAATTGTGATGCTCCCTGGCCAGCTGCCCGGGTGGAGTCAGATGTTTCTTACCTCGAGCAAACGGACTGTGTTCTTCCTCCTCGCTACCCAGAGATTGGTCTTCACCTTCTAGAAGCAAAATAAATTCTAGGCCAGAGGGGACCTCCATGTTCAACCTGGGTCTACACCTTTATTTTATAAAAGGGGGAGCTGAGGCCCCTTGGCTTGCTCGAGGGACCCTCGGGGAGCATCTGAGCTGCATCTCAGGGTCTCGGACGCTGGAGCTGTGCCGTGGGCCGTCATATGTAGCTTCACTGACAGGTTGGGGACTTTGGGGGTGACCGGGTTATAGGTCCTTTGCTTCTACCTCCCTTGGACGATGGCCGGACAGACGTACCCCATGCGTCTGGCACCCGGCTCTCCCTGCCACTCAACTCGGTCCCTGGATACGGGAAGGCCCCTGCTCTGTGGTGTCTGCCGCCCCGGGCAACGCAGAGGCCGAGATGGCCACGTGCCTCTCTGTGATGCACAAATGAGACGTGATTGATGGGAGGCCACTAATAAAACGTCACATCTTGTAGAGGCGGAAGGGCCACGGGGCCGGTGATAAAGTGAGACCCGTGGGCCCTGACATGCATGCGGCCCCGCCGTGGTATTGACAGGGGGAGAGCGTATCGATCCGGCTGCCAAGATGATCCTATTATGCAATTAGAATATTAGATTTGTATTTTTAATTCCTTTAGAAGAAATTGGCTGAGGCAATTACGGCAGGAAAATATTAAGATGAATCCCGCTCCTTCAAGAGTCAGAGGAGCTCTCAGGAAGATGTGGCCGCCATCCGGGAAGAGCTCTCCCGGCAGAGGGGGGCACGGGAGGAAGAGCAGCACACATAGCACGTCGGGGGGCTGCGGGACCCAGGCAGCCCTCCAGCAGAAGGGGGAGCCCCGGACCCCAGCTGTAACAAAACGCCATAAACCGAGTGGCTTAAAGCAACCCTTTAAGAGAAATGGATTCTCTTAAAGTCTTGAAAGCTACAAGTTCAAAATCAAGGTGTCAGCAGAGCTGACCTTTTGGAAGCTCTTGGGGGAGAGTGTGTGTATTCCAGGCCCTTTTCTCAGACCTGGGCTCTGCTGCTGGCCACCCTCACACTCCTTGGCTTGTAGGCACATCCCTCAGTCTCTGCCTCCACCTCACACGTCTTCTGCCCTGTGTGTCTGTGTCAGGACCCTCAGCCTTTGCCTTATCAGGACACCTGCCATTGGATGTAGGGAGGCTCACCCTAAGGCCAGGATGACCTCACCTTGAGATCCTTAGCTATGTCCCCAAAGATGCTTTTTCTAAATATGACCACACTAGAGGCCCGGTGCATGAATTTGTGCACAGGTGGGATTCGGCTGGCCCACCCTGATGGGAGCCAATTGGGGCTCATCTGGGGGTGAGGGGCCTTGGGCGGTTGGCCGACCAGCTTTGCCCCCAATTGGGGTGGGGGGTGTCAACTGGGGGTGGGGCTGGCTGGGGCTCCCCCTGAGGGCCAGCTGAGGGGAGGGGCCCTGGCTGCCACAGTGCGAGTTATAGCGACTGGTCGTTTCGGTCATTCTGCCATTCTGGTTGCTCGGCTTTTATATATATAGATTCACAGGTTCCAGGGCTATGACTTAGACTTACCTTTTTGAGGGCCCCTAGCCAGCTCTCTACACCTGATAAATAAGAACCCCGAAATTTTGAAGATCATGCTAGGTGCATCCAGGGTGTCTACCAGGTGATGGGGGGAAGAGGCAGCGCCCCAGTGTAGGGTATTCCTATAGCTCATGGGGGTGGGAGTGGGGGGTGATGAGGATGCTTCTGTGTAGTTGTAGCTTCAGTGACTTCAAGACGAGGCCAGGTCATGACTCCAGGAGCTCCTGAGACTTGGGGGCTGGCAGCCTTTGCCCCCCCTCCAGGCCAGCTGCTCTGAGCCAGGCTGCCCCTTCAGCTCCAAGTGACCACGTCAGCAGTGTCACCCTGGGCTCCTGGACGAAGACGAATGCAGTAAATATGAAGTGCTCCTGATTCATTAAACGATCTCACCTGATGAATCCATCACATTCAATAGAAACCACATTAGCAATTCCTGATACCGGCCCTATCCTCCCTGGAGCCCCCGAGCCCCACCCCGTTCTGTCCATGTGATCTGTGCACAGAAAAGGGGTGTATGGTTTGAGCACCGTATTTTTGGCGTATAGGACGACTAGAACTGATGATGATGATGAGAGAGAGAGAGCAAGTGCCAGGCAAGTCCCTGGCGAGTTAGCAACGCCCATCATAACTGCAAGCTACGATATTTTTACACCGGGCATATAAGACGACCCCCGACTTTTGAGAAGATTTTCCTGTTAAAAAGTCTTATACACCGGAAAATACGGTAGATGGTTTTGTAAGTCTAAAACGCTTGGACAAGACAATGCAGAGCAGTGCAGACTGAGGTGGCGAAGAGACTTGTTCTATTTCCTGTTTCCTAGTAAAGAGCTGGTGGCGTGGGTATTCTACAATCCATGGAACACCGAGATCCTCAGAGGGGTTGGAGCTGCGTGTGGCGTTCTGCAGACCCTGGCCTGGGCCTCTGGCCCTCGGACGGCTGTGTGGGGGCTGGTGATGTCTGCAGTGATGTTTCTGAATTTCTGGAGCTGCATCTCTGCTTCCTTGTTTCCAACAGCATGACTGGGCCCTGCGTCCGTGAAGGCAATTCCTAAGCCATCCTTGGGGTTCGGTTCGGGAGCACCATGAAGTACCATGTGGGCCGGCTCTGTGCCACGCCCAGTAGATGAGGAAGACAGTGATCTGGGTGGGAGGCGGGGGATGCGTGTGATTTGTCCTCTGAACATCCTACAGCTTTAAAACCCCCTGGGTGTTTGTAAGATCTATTTACCGATTTCTTTTTATTTTGGAGCTTCTTTTTTGTCTTTTAAAGAGAGGCACTTGGGTGGGGAGGGTCCCTCAGCCCGTACTGTACCCTCTTGTAGTCTGGGAGCCCTAGGGGGAAGTCTGACTGCCATGCAGGCAGGAGAGGCTCCTGTCACTGCTGCTGCGCTCACCCGCCCTGAGCCTGGCTTCTGGCCGAGCAGCAGTCCCCTGTGGGAGTGCACTGACCACCGTGTGGCCGGAGAGGGGTGGGCGGGGAAGCTCCTGCATTGACCGTCTGTCCCCTGGTGGTCAGTGCATGTCATAGAAACTGGTTGTTCTGCCGTTCGGTTGATTTGCATATTAGCCTTTTATTATATAGGATTACAGTCAGCATTCAGTACCATATTAGTTTCAGGTGTACAGCAGGGCGAGGACACTTTACACAATGTATGGAATGGGATGACCTCCCCCCCCCCCGAAATCTAGTGCCCACCTGATGCCCTACAGTTATTACAATGTTATTGACTATATTCTTACGCTGCTCTTTACATCCCCGTGACTGTTCCGTAACTGCTGATTTGTTCTTCTTCATCCGTCCATCATCATCATCATCATCATCATCATCACTAGAGGCCCAGTGCATGAAATTTGTGCACTGGAGTGAGGATGTCCCTCAGCCCAGCCTGCACCCTCTTGCAGTGCGGGACCCTTTGGGGGGTGTCTGACTGCCAGCTTAGGCCTGCTCCCTGGGGAACAGGCCTAAGCTGGCAGTTGGACATCCCTCTCATGGTCCAGAACCCCTTGCTTCTTACTGCCTGCCTGCTTGCTGCTCCTTACAACTTGGCTTGCTGCTTCTTAGCACTGCTGCGGAGGTGGGAGAGGTTCCCACAAACAGCACTGCACTCACCAGCCATGAGCCCGGCTCCTGGCTGGACAGCATTCCCCCTGCGGGAGCACACTGACCAGCAGGGGGCATCCTGCATAGAGTGTCTGCCCCCTGGTGGTCAGTGTGTGTCATAACAACCGGACATTGCGCTATTTGGTCAATTCGCATATTAGGCTTTTATAATATAGGTTATTTTTGCTAACCCTCACCCAAGGATATTTTTCCATTGATTTCTAGAAAGAGTAGAAAGAAGAGGGAGAGACAGAGAGAACCATCAATGTGAGAGAGACATATCTATTGATTGCCTTTTGCATGAGCCTGACTCGGGTTAGGGAACTTGCAACCAAGGCACATGCCTTTGCCTGGAATCGAACCCGGGGCCCTGCAGTCCGTGGCTGAAGCTCTGTCCACTGAGCCAAAGTGGCCAGGGGATCACCCCTTAATTTTAACGTGTGCTTCTGAGTGATAACGAGATGGAGGAGGGAAAAGGGAGGTCAGGCCTTGGGAACATCCCTCCGGCCTCCCTTCCTTCTGTTCTCATGAGGGACGATTAACTGCCTTAAGCCAGTGGCTGGCAAACTGAGGTTCACGAGCCACATGCGGCTCTCTGGCTCCTTGAGCGTGGCTCTTCCACAAAAGACCACGGCCTGGGCGAGTCTGTGTTGAAGAAGTGGCGTTAGAAGAAGTTTAAGTTTAAAAAATGTGGCTCTCCAAAGAAATCTCGATCGTTGTCCTGTTGGTATTTGGCTCTGTGGACTGATGAGTTTGCCGACCGCTGCCTTGAGTCCTTCCTGCCCGACATGAAGGAAGGACACGCTGTTGGCCCGGTGATGCCGTTTCCAGTGCAGAGGGTCATCGCCCGCGTCTGGTTCCTGCAGGGACCAAGCTCAGCAGGGTGCCGGCACGTGGCGGCTCAGACGGGTCCATCTCCCCTGAAAGTTCGGGCAGGCGGCCCCCTCGCCGGCAGCTGCGGTCGCCCCTGCTTCTCCTCGGGCTCTCCCGCAGAAGGAGAAGGCTGGAAGGGCTGTTCGTCCCACAGTCCGGACCCACGGAGAGGGTCCCCTGGGTACGGGATGGACTGGGACCCATACCTGGAGGGGCAGGCTGGCATCGAGGGGGTGCTTGTGTTGGAAGTATGCTGCACTTTTAACGATTCGTCACCCTCAGTGGTGCCTGGCAGGAAGGAGTTGGTCTGTCCCCGCCCCAGGGGGAGGAGCCACGGGCCCGACGGGGACCGTTAGCCTTTTGGACGCGGGTTTGCTGTGCTCCAGGGGGTTTCCTCGACGTGGGCTCGTGCCCACTGTGCTCTGTGACAGGACCAACGGGCTCCTTCTGCCCTCTCCGCCTCCCCCCTGCTCCCCGTGGAGCGCAAGGTTTAAGGACCGTGGCCAAGTCGGCAGGTTGACCAGTGTTGGGGCTGCACTGACTTTTGGGGAGAGAGAGGGAGATAGAGAGAAACGCATGGATGGATTGCTTCCTGCCTGAGCCCTGTCCGGGGCTGGGAAGGAGCCTGCAACTGAGGTACCTGCCCTTTACCCGGGATTGAACCTAGACTCTTCGGGCTGCCGGCCGACGCTCTGTCCACGGAGCCACACCGCCAGGCCCAAGAGCCCATGTCCTTAACCACTAATGTGTGGCCTCACACGGACCTGTGATGGCGGTGCGAGCCCTCCCCAGGGTGCCAGCCCTGGAGCCCCGGGCTCTGGTCCCCGGGGGCCGGGGGTTGGCGGGCCGAGGGTGCTGCCAGGAGGCGGTGCGTGCCGCATCATCACGGGCACTTAGTCGCTAATTGCCATTTAATCACGCGATGAATACGGTTATTCCTCTCTTCCCTCTGCCGAGAGGCAGGGAGCCGGCAATTACATCGGAGCTAAGTGCTCCCGCTGTGGCTTCGCGGGGACCGGGAGCCAGGCCCACGGCTCCCCTCGGCGTTGGCATTCATTCCTACGGAGCCGGGGACCCACGGCTACCCCCGGAGCCCGCAATCCTGGCAGAGCGGGGGCTCCTGTGGCCGATGAAACAGGTCCCTTCGGCGTCCCGCGCCCCTTCCACGCCGCCCCTCCCCCTTCCGCCGCTCCTGTCTCCCCTCGGGAAAGCTGACGTTCAGAAGCATAATCGGAACTTCGTGCGTGAGAAATGAAACAGCCCCACACGTCTGTAGCGGTGACATTACGGCGTGGCCAACAGTTACAACAGGAAGTTCTGGATTGCGTTTGGATGGTCCTACGTGGAAGATGCGGAGCTAACCCCAGGACTTGGGAGGGAGGGAAGGAGCCGGGACGAAGGTCCCTGGTGAGGCGGGTCAGTGCGGCTTGGCGACCGAGGCCTCTGTTTGTGGGTTCGCGGCGTTGTGCGGGGCTCGCTGCATTGGCTACCCAAACACCTTAACGAAAACCTCCAAATCGCAGCGTCTTTGCTGCAGCAGGTTCTCAAGCTGAGCGCACAGAATCGCCTTATTGAGACGCAAACGACGGGGCACACCCCCGGGGTCTCTGATCCAGTGAGTCTTGGCTGGGGCCCTACGATGTGCATCCTATATAATAAAAGCCTACACGCTAAGTGTCTGTCATCTGTTCAGCCAATCAGAGCGTAATATGCAAATGATATGCTAAATCTGCCCAACTGCTCACTATGACATGCACTGACCACCAGGGGCAGACGTTCCAACCAGTAGGTTAAGCTTGCTGCTGGGTTCCAGCCCAGTGGTTGGCAAACTGTGGCTCGTGAGCCACATGCGGCTCTTTGGCCCCTTGAGTGTGGCTCTTCCACAAAATACCACAGCCTGGGTGAGTCTATGTTGAAGAAGTGGTGTTAGAAGAAATTTAAGTTTAAAAAAACGTGGCTCTCCAAAGAAATTGCAATCGTTGTCCTGGTGATATTTGGCTCTGTGGACTAAGGAGTTTGCCGACCACTGGTCTAGCCGATCGGGACTGAGCAAGACAGGCCAAGCATGCCCTGGAGTCCTCCCGCAGCCCCTCCCTGGCTGGCCAACCTCCCGCGTTCCTCTCCGGCCCTGATCATGCACCCGTGGGGTCCCTCAGCCTGCCCTGTGTCCTCTTGCAATCCAGGCTGAATGACACCCCCCCCCCCACACAAGTGCATGAATTTTGTGCACTGGGCCTCCCGTTTTAAAATGTTTTTATTGATTTCAGAGAGGAAGGGAGAGGGAGAGAGAGACAGAAACATCAATGATGAGAGAGAGTTATTGATCGGCTGCCTCCTGCATGCCCCACACTCGGGATCAGGCCTACAACCCAGGCTCCTGGCTCATAGGCTGATGCCTAACCACTGAGCCACACCAGCTGGGCAGAATTGGCATTTTTAACAGCTCCCAGGCGCTGCTGCTGCTGCTGATCTGGCACCCTCATGCTGAGGACCAAGGGCTTCCTCTGCTCCCCCCTCCCCCCCACGTGCCACGTGGGGTTTCTGGCTGGCAGTCCTTGTGGGATGCTCTCTGCGTGGCCGCCAGGAACTCAGGCTCCTCCCCTGCCAGGCCTGCGGGCCCCTCAGCCCCAGGGCCTCCTCGTCTGCAGGCAGCCGGGGGTCAGGGGGGAGAGAGAGCAGCGAGGATTGTGCTGGCGGGAGATTGGCCAGCCAGGGCATGGGGAGGAGCTTCTGGGAGCAGGTACCAGTGGGACAGCGAGGTCTGAGGCCACAGCAGCACAGAACGTGGGGCTCCCGCAGTGAGTGAAGTGACAGATGAGTCCCATTGGGGACAGCGAGGTTCGAGGAAACAGTTACAGGAACACAGGCTCCCGCAGTGAATGGAGTGACGGATGGAGTCCCAGTGGGACAGCAGGGTCTGAGGACACAGCTGCACAGGACACGGGCTCCCGCAGTGAGTGAAGGGAACCATTTTTAAAGTGAAAATTCAGCGGCATTAAATGCACCCACACCACCGACTAACCACCCCTCCGTCTGGCTCCAGGGCGTTTTCATCACAGAGTCGGCCTCAACCCTCTACCCTCGGAACAGCCGTTCTCAGCCCCTCCCTCCGCCCCTGCGACCGCCACCCACTCGCTTGTCTGTGGGTGGCTGTTCTCAGCATGTCACACGACGGAGTCACGTGACCCGCGGGCGTTGGTGTCTGGCTTCTTTCAACAAGTGCAATGTTTCGGGGCTCGTCCGTGCGGAGCGTGCACCGTGCTTCCCCCATGGCGGATGCGTGAACGCACTGTGGTGTACACATGCCCACTCACTTTGAATGGTTTTTACAGGGCCCTGGTTGGGCGGGTCAGCTGGTTGGGCATCACCCGATGGACCAAAAGGTCCCCGGTTTGATTCCTGGTCAAGGGCACGTGCCTGGGCTGTGGGCTGGATCCCCAGGAGG
The DNA here is from genome assembly GCA_027563665.1 of Antrozous pallidus. NCBI lineage: Eukaryota > Metazoa > Chordata > Mammalia > Chiroptera > Vespertilionidae > Antrozous > Antrozous pallidus. The sequence goes on along the minus strand of CM050514.1, from coordinate 2,943,302 downwards.
GGCGGGCAGGAGGCCGCCGATCCCCGTTTCCCTCTCTTCTCCTTGTTTCTGCCTCTCTTCCTGCCTCGCTCTCTAAAGTCCGTGCAAACATACAGACTTTCCTTTGTTTTCCTTCGTAAAAGAAATGATTTAAAATGCTCTCCTCGAATGGGGGAGTAACAGGCAGGGCCGCGGCCGGGGATGCCGACTTCCGGTGGGAGTATCTGGTGCAGTCACGTCCGGCGGGAGGGACGAGGGGACATCCCGGCGGAGGGGCCTCTAACCACGGGAGATGGGGGAGCGGTGCGGGCGGAAAGCGCCTCGAGTGCGGCTGAGGTCTGGCTGGCCGGGCCCCAGGAGGTTGTTCCTCCGGGGCCTCTCTGGCTGACGGCGAACCCCATCGCTGAGTGCGCTCAGACCCGCACACCCTGTTCTCGGGATCTGGTGCTTAGAGTCTGGCTGAGAGGAGAGCAGCCGTCTCTGCACCCCGCTCACCGCTGCACCCTCCTCACTCCTGCACCCCGCTCACCCCTGCACCCTGCTCACTCCTGCACCCTGCTCACCCCTGCACCCATCTCACCCCTGCACCCACCTCACCCCTGCACCCCGCTCACCGCTGCACCCTCCTCACTCCTGCACCCTGCTCACCCCTGCACCCTGCTCACCGCTGCACCCTCCTCACTCCTGCACCCACCTCACTCCTGCGCCCGCCTCATTCTTGCACCCCATTCACCCCTGCACCCTGCTCACCCCTGCACCCTGCTCTCCCCTGCACCCACCTCACCCCTGCACCCCATTCACCCCTGCACCCTGCTCACCACTGCACCCACCTCACCCCTGCACCCGGCTCACCTTTGCACCTGCCTCACCCCTCCACCCTCTACCTCTGCACCCACCTCACCCCTACACCCTCTTCACCTCTCCACCCCCCCAACTCTGCACCCATCTCACCCCTACACCCTCCTCACCTCTCCAACCCCCCACCTCTGCACCCACCTCACCCCTGCACCCTCCTCACCTCTCCACCCCCCAACTCTGCACCCACCTCACCCCTGCACCAGGTCTTTGCAGGGGAGCGTGTTGGTTGCAGGGCTCACCCCTCATGGGGTGTAAGCAGCCCCGCTGGACTGCAGCTGCTCTGGGCGCCCCCAGTGCCACAGGGGCCCCGTCTGTGCTGAGCAGGGTGGTGTGTCCGCTCCGCGCGGGACAATAAGATGCCTTTGGAAGGAAGCCTCCCAGAGCCAGAGACAGCTTCCCTCTGCATCCTTGTGGGGAGTTAATTTGCTGGTAATTACAGGTCTTTACCGTCCACTTAGCCTGGCTCATTCACACTCGGGGAAGAAGGATGGCTCTTTATGTAAATTATTGATGCTGCAGACCATGAGCCATTCATTTCCTGCTTTTTCCACATGGTAATTGACTGGTTCGAGGCAGGTGTGGGCTGGAGAAAGCCGATTAGCTGGCATGAGGAGTGAGCCTGCGGGCAAGAGCCGTTAATTTCACCCCCAGATAATTACCCATCTGGTCTCTGCACTGGAGCCCACAGGTGGCTCCTGGGAGAGCTGCTGTCTCCGGACGCCAAGCCAGCCGTTGGGCAGGGGTTATTTCTGTAAGTATATATATACCATGGGCCCGGTGCATGAAATTCGTGCACTGGGGTGGGTGGTCCCTCAGCCTAACCTACCCCCTCACATACTGGGAGCCCTCAGAGGATGTCCTACTGATGGCTCACCCCTGGTCCACCCAAGGCCAAAAGCCTCTGGCCGCCGTCCTTGGGCAGGAGACTTTGGCCAGGGAACCCAAGCGAAGCGATCAGCCTGCAATCTGGGCCCACTTTTGGCTGGCCTTGCCCCAGGCCCAGCCTGCCATGGGCAGCAGCCATCTTGGTTGGGTGTTAATTTGCATATCACTCCTGATAGGCTTGTGGGTGTGGCTTATTGGGTATAGCAAAGGTATGGTTAATTTGCATATTACGCTTTTATTCGATAGGATATACTAGAGGCCCAGAGCACGAAATTCGTGCAAGAGTAGGCCTTCCTTGCAGCCCCAGCTTCGTCTAGAACCGTGGTCGGCAAACTGCGGCTCTCGAGCCACATGCGGCTCTTTGGCCCCTCCAGGGTGGCTCTTCCACAAAACACCACGGCCTGGGCGAGTCTGTTTTGAAGAAGTGGCGCTAGAAGAAGTTTAAGTTAAAAAAAATGTGGGTCTCCAAAGAAATTTCAGTTGTTGTCCTGTTGGTATTTGGCTCTGCTGACTAGTGTGGCTCCAGTGGTCTAGAAGGTCGTCTGGAAGCATGTCTGGTCTCGTTAGCACATTAGCTTTTATGATTACCGACGGGTTATGTCTCCGCTAAGTGTTGAAGGACATGCGTGTTTTACTTGACCCACTTTTCCCTCTCTACATCCTAGAGACAGCTACTAGTCTCTAGTGGGAAAATCTCATACCAAATTCTGCTTGTAAGTGGCTCACTCTTAGGAAGACCAGAGAGAAGCAATGATGAAGGCAATTTAGGTGAGGCAAGGTGTCCAGGCACCCAAATCTGGAAAGGTCACTTGGGAACACACGCGTTTTGGGTGAGAGAGAGAAAGAGGGGGGGGGAGGGGCACGGGTTCCGCAAACATTTCCGGAGTGTGTCCTGTGTTTCAGGAGAGGTGCCGAGTCCCGAGACTCGGGGACGAATAGCACCTAGTCCCGAACCTCAAGAGCCGCACACGGGTGTCGGGGGAGAGTGAGTCATAAGCATCGCGTCATCGAAGCAAGGTAAGGACTGCCCTCAAAGAGAGCAAAGGGCAGAGCGGGGCTGGAGGAGAAACGATCTACTTGTTTTTGGAACAGGAGGTGGGAGGCGACGAGGGTGCAAGGAAGGGACATGTGAGCTGGAGCCGGGGGTCGTGGGGTGTATCCAGGGGAGGAGGGGGTCCCAGAAGTGTCCGGATTGGAAGACGCCCCCGGCAGCTAGGTGTCGGTGTGAGACACCTGGAAGGCCACTGGAGATTTCTGGGAAGGCCGTGGTGGTGGTGGTGGGGGGGGGGGGGCAGGAAGGGGGGTGCTGAGGGGTCTGGTTCACGCAGATGTTTGGAGATAATCTGTGACCCGGGGCATTCAGACCTCTTCTTCTCCTTTGAAGCAATTAGCATATCTGGAATTAGAGTTTCTGGCTTGTGTGCTTGGAACCCTCATTAATGCATTTCTCTAAGCCCGCTCATTAATGCATTAGCACTCTGTCTGATGACGTATCATGTTCCCAGGTTCTTCAGCCTCTGGAGCAAGGCCCCACAAGTTTAAATTACGTACTACCGCGACTCGTACCGTGTCTCTGGGTGGCATTTATGTTGGTCGAGCCTGGGTGAGGCACTCGATGAAAATTTAAAACGCATCGGAGGAGGCGTGTGAAGAATGATTTGTCCACGGAGCTCTCTTTTCCTGTGGAAGATGAAGGAGGTGGGACTATCGCCCAATGGTGTCACTCAGGTTGTGGCCGGGGAGGGGCATGGTGCTTCCAGCTGACCTTGGCTTTTCTCGGCCTCTTCTGCTCAGACATGTCACGGCTCTTCCCGACTCCCCCCGAGTCCCCCCGGCTCCCCACATCTCTCCACGGCTCCCCACAGCTGTGAGAACCGAGTCAAACAGCCTCAGGCTCATGTTCAAGTTCCCCCCTGGTCTGGATCCCCTTCCCCTCCATTCCCAAGCTTGTATGGCCGTCACATCAACCTTCCTTGTCGAGCCAATCAGCTCTTCTCACCACCACCCCATGTGACCGGGAGGTTTTGCTCTGAGGCCTGCCCAGGCCGCCCGCACCGCTGCTGGGTCCAGCCGTCCTGTGCCCGGTGCCCGGTGCCCAGTGCTGGCCTGGGGTGTAGGGCTGGGGGTGTGAAGCCACGCGGTTTCCAGCATGACCTGACATGGTGCGTCTGGCTCTCAGGAGGCTCAGTCTGGGGTGGCGAGTCGGGGAGGTGCTGGTTGTGGAAGGGAGGCCTCGCCGGGCCCAGGTGAGCGGGCGGGAGCAGCGCGGGCACCCTCGGGGGTGCAGTCACATCGGAGCCATCGCTGAGGAGTGTTACTCGGTGGCCCGGGCTGCTTTCTGCTCTTGTGGGATGACCCTGGAGATGGGGTTCCTTCAATGAAAGCGGGGAAGCAGGAGGAGGGCCGGTGAGAGGGAATTCAAATGTCAAACCCAGGGGGGGCCACAGGTTCATGGTGCCTGGGAGTCCCAGGTGGCCGGGCGGATGGCAGCCGGCTCCTCGCAAGAGGCCAGAGGGAGAGCTGGAGCGACCACAGAGAGCACTCCCACTGTAGGCCGTGGCTTCCGACGGCTTGGAGGGGTTCGGGCCCCGTTCTCTCTCAACCGTGTCAGCCTGATCCCGCCACCTTGTGTGTGGCCGTGGGCCACATCCCTGGACAAAATGCCGCAGCCTCCATGTTGGGGACAGTCCCACGTCCCCGGCTCAGTGTTGAGCAGGTGTCTGTGGCCCGACCGGAGGGGACACCAGCTTTCGGCTCATGGCTATGGGGCCTCAGCGCCATCCTGTTCCACTCGGTGAGGACCCAGCAGCTGGCTTGTCAGAAGCGGGATGCCTGGAGGGCCCCCAACACATCAACCTGGTCCCAGACCCCAGGCCGCTGCTCCTGGATGTGGGAACCCCTTTTCACGTCCCGCGTGATTCAGGGTCCCCAGTTCAGGGTTCGGGTTTCTGGAGGAGGCTGCACACAAATGAATAAGAGACTCAGAAAAATATTAATTTGGAACTGGGGGGCCAGGCGGTAGTCCAACTCTAGTGGCAGAACTACTGCTCACTCTGGCTTTACCATCCCTTTTATTACGATTAAAATAATAAGATACAGCTGTATCCCCCAAGCCAGGAAACACCAGTAGAAGTTAATCAGTGAATCTTTTTAGAACTAACAGGTGGGGGCTGCTTCAATCACTAACATCCCCAAAACCAGCTCCGACCCCTCAGAGCCATCAAGGTTGACCAGCCCTCCCGACTCCCTGTCCACAGCTCTCTATTATTAAAACAACTAGGGGCCTGGTGCACGAAGTTTGTGCACTGGGGGTGGGTGGTCCCTCAACCCAACCTGCCCCCTCTCACATACTGGGAGCCCTCAGGGGATGTCCAACTGATGGCTCACCCCCGCCTGCCCAAGGCCTAAAGCCCCTGGTGAGGCTTTAGGCCTTGGGCACCCAGTCATTGCCCTGCTCAGCTCAGCCCCAGCTCCCTGTGACCACCTGGCCCCAGGGGCTGGGAGCTCACTGCTACTTCTGCTCACAGTGCCCAGGGGCTGGACGCTCCCTGCTGCCGCCACCACCATTGGTGCTGCCGCTGCTTCCCCTCACAGTGCTCGAGGGCTGGGCACTCACCTCCATTGCCGTTTCATCTCCACCCCCAGGGCCCAGCGCTCGTGCCACTTGGCCCCACCCCTGCTCCTGATTGGCTGGTAGCATAGCCAATCAGGAGAAAAGGTACGGTCAAATTTGCATGTTTCTCTTTTATTATATAGGCTAATCAGTCCTAATCGGTTTGGCTCAATGGATAGAGCGTCGACCTGTGGACTGAAGGGTCCCAGGTTCGATTCCGGTCAAGGGCATGTACCTTGGCTGCAGGCACATCCCCAGTAGGGGGTGTGCAGGAGGCAGTTGATCGATGTTTCTCTCTCATTGATGTTTCTGACTCTCTACCCCTCTCCCTTCCTCTCTGTAACAAAAAAAAAAATCAGTAAAATATAAAAAATAAAGCAATGATCGGCTTCTGGCACCTGGAGAAGGATGGCATGGTGTGGATGCTCCATGGGGGAAGCGATGTGACTTCCAGCCTGAGAGAGTGGATCCGGGGGTTTTGCTGGGCAGGTGCGCCCCCTAACCCGCGCCCCCCTCCCCCCACGTGGATGCTTGTTGGTTTTCTTTGTCGCTGTTGCTCAGACTGAAGATTGCATCGTGTAGCGAACTTCATGCTCAGCTCCGAGGCGCTTCACGGCCATGGCCGAGCGTTAGCTGGAGCCTTTCACCCTCGGCCGGAAGCGGATCTGTGTGAAGGGGGGTTTACCTACTGCGTGCCCCCTCCAAGTAGCGGGTAACTGGAGAGAGGACCGCCTCTTCACCGTCCGCCCAGGACGCAGGCCCCGAGTGCTGAGCCTCCAACCCCCTGTAGGGTCTACGATGACAAGAAACTGCTGTGGTGGGAACTCTGACACCGACAAGGGTATTCGCTCCATTGATTTTCTGAACATGGGAAAGGGGGAAAAAACCTAGCGCTCAGCTGAGTCCAGGAAAGAGATTTAATATGACTGTCTTCTCATACGATTAAGTTTCCCGGGGTCGATATTCTCTTCCCCTCATCGGAGGCGATGGGTTGCCACCCACCAGTTGCTGGGCGGAGGCTGGGGATTGACAGAAGGCTTACCTCCCGGCAGACCACGGCGCAGGCCTGTGCCACGGAGCCTGGGTCGGGCAGCGAGGAAGCCGCTGTGAGTTCTGCGACGTCATGTACACATCGCCTCCCGGGAACCCGCACAGTTCGTTCTGGGTGCCCAGGGCACCCATGAGGTGGGGGGTGAGAGGTGCTGGCTCTGGGTCAGCCCCCAGAACTCCATGGGGTCCCTTCCTCTAGGCCTGGATAACACATGCGACTTGCAGGCCTTGGGCCACCCCAGAGAGCACCCCCAGCCCTGGGAGAGGCTGTCTCCTTACAAGGTGCAGGCAGCAAAGGGGCTTTAAGTGGGGCCGGCCCCGGCCCGTGGTAACACGGACTCTGACGTCAAAACCCCGTGCTACTCGGCTCTAATGTATTTTATTCCTAGAGGCCTGACACACAAAGTTCGTGCACGAGTGGGCCTATCTTCCCCTGGCTGCTGGCACCTGCTTTCCTCGCAGCCCTGGCTTCGTCCAGAAGGTCGTTCGGATGGAAGTCCAGTCTAATTAGCATATTATGCTTTTACTAGGGGCCCGGTGCATGAAATTTGTGCACTGGAGGTGGGTGGTTCCTCAGCCTAACCTGCCCCCTCTCACATCCCGGGAGTCCTCAGGAGATGTCCTACTGATGGCTCACCCCCGGCCTGCCCAAGGCTGAAAGCCTCTGGCTGAGACCTTTCGTCCTTGGGCAGGGGACCCTGGCCAGGGAACCCCAGCTGGCAATCACCCTGTGATCGGACCGATCGCTGACTGGCTCCGCCCCAGCCCCGGCCTGCCTAAGGCTGGAGGGCCTCTGGCCGAGGCTTTTTCTGGCCTTGGGCAGCAGCCATCTTGGTTGGATGTTAATTTGCATATCGCTCCTGATTGGCTGGTGGGCATGGCTGGTGGGCATGGCTTGTAGTGAAGGTAGGGGCAATTTGCATGTTATTCTTTTATTAGATAGGATTATTAGAGATTTGGGGAAGTGGGATGAATACTTCTTAGCTGATATAAGTAACTCTTCCCGCCCCCTTTTTTATTTTAATCTTTATTGTTCAGTTTATTAATTACATTGTTTCCCCCTCTTTTTCTCCCTATAGCTCCCCTCCACCCGATACCCATCCCACCCTCCACCCTCACCTCCTTCGCACTGTCCTTTCCCATAGTTGCATGATTTTTGTCCAGTCTCTTGCTGCACTTCCCACACCCCTTTATCCCCAAGAATTGTCAGTCCATTCCCTCTCTATGTCCATGATTCTGTTATATTCACCAGTTTATCTTGTTAATCAGATTATTAATTCACTTGATTTTTAGATTCATTTGTTGATAGATGTGTATTTGTTGTTCATAATTTATATTTTTATCTTTTTCTTCTTCCTCTTCTTAAAGAATGTCTTTTAGCATTTCAAATAATATTGGTTTGGCGGTGATGAACTCCTTTAGCTTTTTCTTATCTGTGAAGCACTTTATCTGACCTTCTGAATGATAGCTTTGCTGGATAGCGTAATCTTGGTTGTAGATTCTTGCTATTCATCACTTTGAATATTTCTTGCCACTTCCATCTGGCCTGCATCGTTTCTGTTGAGAAATCCACTGACAATTGTATGGGTGCTCCCTTATAGGTAACTAATTGTTTTTCTCTTGCTGCTTTTAATACTCTCTCTTTGTCTTTTGCTCTTGGCATTTTAATTATGATGTGCCTTGGTGTGGTCCTCTTAGGGTTCCTATATATTGGGGTTTGGTGTGCTTCTTGGACTCCTAAGTCAATTTCTTTCACCATGTGTGGGAAGTTTTCGGTCACTATTTCTTCAAATAGGTTTCCATTGTCTTGGTCTCTCTCTTTTTCTGGCAGCCCTATAATTCGGATGTTGGTATGCTTGAGGTTGTCCCAGAGGCCCCTTACACTATCTTCAATTTTTTGATTCTTTTGGTTTCTTTCTTTTCCGGCTGAGTGGATTTTGTCTCTTTGTATTTCAAATCTTTAACTTGGTTCTTGTGGTCCTCTACTTTTAGGTCTTTGGATAATATTTTTTTTTTATTTCAGTCAGTGTATGCTTAATTTCTGTTTGGTCCTTTTTCATATCCTTGTAGGACTCATTCATTTCCTTGTAGGTCTTGTTCATTTCCTCACAGGTCTTGTTTATTTCCTTGTAGGTCTCAGCCTTTTCTAGGAGCCTCTTGAAAAGCCTTATAACGGTGGTTTTGAATTCTATGTCCAGTCGTTTTTTTCCCTCCATTTCTTTCACATCTGATTTCTTTCCATGTCTCTGCATGGTGACTGCTTTCCTGAGTTGGTCAATTAGCTTTGTGTGGTAGATGTCCTCTAAGGGACAGTGGCTCAGCCTCCCCAGTTACCTGAGGTGGATATGGGTTGCACAGTCTTGTTGAAGTTAAGCCTATGTTAATCATTGTTAGCACTTGAGGGGTTGACCTCCAGGCCAATTGTCTGTGACGTTCAGCTGTGCTCAGGTTGGATGGGCGGAGTCTCTGGGTCAAGCAGGCAGCATCAGCTCCGCCCTATGCGGCCTTAGGGTCTCTGTGCTAGGTGGCAACGGCCGGCAACACCTCTGAGAGAGAGCCGCTGCTGAGCTCCACCAGCTGCCGGAGATTTCAGCCTCTCGCCAAATGAGTCTGCACACCCAACGTCTCACTCAGGATCGCAAAACAATGCAGTCTGAGGTTTCCCGAACGAGAGAGCAAGTCACGAGTGCTCTCTGTGCGGTCACGCAGCTGCGCTGTTCCCAAGTTCACGCGCACTTTGCACAAGCTTGCCCTCTCCACCAGCCCACAGACCCTTGCAGCAATCAAGCTTCAGCGTGCCCTCCCTGTCCAGTTTTTACCCTGTATGATTGTGAGTTCCCTGGACTTTGCCCAGAGTTGGGGAATCAGTGCAGTGGGACGTCTCTGTCTCCCCCGTTCGAGAAAACCAGCCGCATTTTCATCTGCCCGCCCTATCCGCTGGTGCGTGCACTGCTCCAAACCTCTCTCCGTGCGTATCTTCAACGCTGTCCGCTGCCGCTCCTCTGAGTCACAGTGTCCTATCTTCACTTTTATTTGTGGAATTTTCACTCAGCCAGCTTTCCGGTGACTCTGGATGGTGTTTGTTCTTTCGTTAAATTGTAGTTTTGAAATTGCTGTGCATGACGGCAAGATAGGTGTTTCCCTATGCCACCATCTTGGTTCCCTCCCCTAAGTAACTTTTGATAGAATCACAGAATTATTATTTTTTTTGCAACAGTACTAGAATGAGATTTTTTTCATTACTATAGTAAATCTGTGAAAACACTCAGTGATACCACGAGAGTCTCTGTCACCACAGAAGGTATCAAAAACTCACGTTTTCCAAGCTTGTAGAGCACAGTGCTGTTTGAGTGGTGCTAGTCTCTTATTTTAGGAGGTTGATGTGAAAAACAAAAAACAAAAACACCTGGAGATGTGCTGTTACGTTGCTAAGGATACTTACAGGTTTCTGTCTGTTTAAAAAAATGGAAGGATTCAGTAACCGCACTCCTGGGTACTGACCCTAAAGAAAGGATAATTTATGTTCCCATGACAACCTATACCTGAATGTTGATAGCTGCTCCGTTTATGCTTGCCGAGATCTGGGGATAGACCAGATGTCCCTCGAAAATACATTGCGGTGTGTCCATACCATGTCACTGACAAATGCAAACAAACAAAGAAAGGAGCGACTTCGATGATTCTCAGAGGTGTTCTGCTGAGTGAGAAACAGCCAGTTTCAAAAGACTGTGCACCATATAATCCCATTTATATGACATTTTTCAAAAAGATCGAATCACTTTAGAGAACAGCTCCGTGGTTGCAGGGGGTTGTGGTGGGTGTGGGACTGTGAGTCGAGGGCAGTGGGGATCTTGGGGTGATGGAGGCTGGACTGTTGGTTAGGCAGCGGCCTGGGTGTTCAAATTCATAGAATTAGTCACCAAAGGGAAACACAGATCAATTTTACTGTGTAATTTTTAAAAATGAAAAAACAGTGCCCTTACCTTGACTTACTATTTTTTAAAATTTAAACTTTTTATTATTGACACTATTGCAGATGTCCTCCTCTACCCCCCCGCCCCCCCCCCCCCGTCTCGCTCCCACAACCCCATGGGGGATGTATTGGAGGTGGGGATGTGGGAGGGTGGGGTCCTCATGGTGGTATTGGTGCCCTTATAGAGCGAGACACCAGAGCCTGGTGGGTGTGATTCTTGGTTGAGCGTCGACCTATGAACCAGGAGGTCCCAGCTGGATTCCCGGTCAGGACTTGTGCTCAGATTGCTGACTCAATCCCCAGTGTGGGCTGTGCAGGAGGCAGCCGGTCCATGAGTCTCTCTCATTGATTTCTCTCTCTCTCTCTCTTCCTCTCTGAAATCGATTAAAAAAATAAATAAATAAAAAGAGAGGGAGCAGATTGTTTGCTCTCTCCCTCATTGCCATGCAAGGACCCAGACAGAAGAAGCCAGCGCAGCACCTACCAGCCGGGGAGAGAGCTCTCACCCGGCACTGACCACGCCGGCACCGTGAGGGTGGACTTGTGGGCTCGCGACTGTGAGAAACAGAATTTCCCCTGTGGGAGCCACATTTCCGTGGTAGTTTGCTGCGGCAGCCCGAGCTGACTGAGGCGGCTCCCGCACTGCGCGTGCTTTCCGAGGCTTATCCCGCCCGCATGGAGAGTGTGCTGGGCTCTAACGGAGCCAGGCCCGGAGCCCGCACGTCCGTGCACACGGTCAGTGCACACGATCTGTGCGTGCCTCTGTGACCGTTCCCCCTTGCTGACCACGTGTGCACAGGGCAGCCAGGCTCTCCCACTCCCTAGGGCCTCGATGGGCCTGAGCGCTTAGAGTCCGGAGGGTTCTGGTCTGTCAGCAGCGCCTGCCCGGCATCCCACCGGGAGAGGCAGCATCGGCCCAGGCTCCTCCGGACACAGGCGGTTCTCTCTTCCTCGGTCCACTCCCACCTGCTCTCATTGGCCACATCCTCTGGGACAAAGTGATGGAGGGGGGTGGAGAGAAACAGGGTAATTTTGGGGGTTCTCCATACGGTCGCCAGCAATGCTGACCCGCCTCCCAAGTCATAGTTAGTGTGTGACACATTCCAGGGGGACAGTCCCCGTGACCCTGACCCCAGGCCTGGTGAACGAACTACACCAGCTGGAATTCCAGGGGCTTGTGAACCCCCAGAGACTTCCTATTTCTGGAGCCACAACTGAGATTCCTCAGAGGCCAGCGGACGGTTCCGAAGGGACCGGCGGGCTTTGCTTTACTGTAGAGAACGGGCGATGGACGCATCATCTGAGGGGTGCTAAGGTTGGGGTCTGATAGAGTGTCGCATTTTGACCTGTCTTTGCAGCCCTGAAACTCTGCACCTGGGCAGGTGCCGATATAAAAGGATGAACTCTCCGCGTCCAACGGCATTTTATCCCCGAGACGACACTCCAGCCGGCGGGTCCGGGCAGGCTCCCGGGGAGCACACGCCAGCCGGCGGTGTATGCGCGTGCTGCTCCCCAAACCAACGACTGATGGCTGAAAAAGTCTGAAAAATGGATGTCCCCCTGACCTCTCCAAGGTTTGTCATTCGGCTGACATGCCCATTACCTCCCGAATCCAATGTGTTTGTCTAAACATTATTCCGGTGCTGACCGTGGGCGCGTGGGGCGGACAGCTGCCCGCGGACCCGCTGACAGTGATCAATTCCGTGGGGGCCCCTGTCGCGCTCCCCGCTCATTCCGCCATCCATCTCCCCGCGCCTGCCACCGCGGCCACTTTCTGCTGCTCAGGCGCTTTTAAAACTCACAATCATCCAATTTAGCATCGATCCGTGGCAACGTGTGGTCAGTAAGCAAAACGGCCGCCTGCACGTGACCGCCGTCCGCCGTCCGCCGTCCGCGGGGCGTTGCATCCTGACGGGCCGGAGGCAAGTTTTAACGAATTAGTGAAATCCTCACAGCAGTCAAGCGACTTCCCCATTGTGCCTTTTTTTTTTTAAAGTCAGATTTTCTAAGTTTTGCATCTTACAGAGAGAAATAAGAATGAAGCCTGGCCATGCTTTCCAGAAGTTTCTGTCGTGGTGGGAATGGGCTAGGTCAGCGGTCGTCGCAAACTGCAGCTCTCGAGCCACATGCGGCTCTTTGGCCCCTGGAGTTTTTAGTGAAGGCCAGTTTAGGAGTACCCTGATCTATACTGATAAAAGGGTAATATGCTAATTAGGCTGGATAGACTAGACGTCTTCCAGACTTCTGGACAAAGCCGCAGTGGTGGGGCCAAGGCAGAGCGGTTAGGGGCAATCAGGACGGCAGGGGAAAGTGGTAGGGGCAATCAGGACGGCAGGGGAAAGTGGTAGGGGCAATCAGGACGGCAGGGGAAAGTGGTAGGGGCAATCAGGACGGCAGGGGAAAGTGGTAGGGGCAATCAGGCAGGCAAACAGAGTGGTTAGGGGCAATCAGACAGGCAGGCAGAGCAGTTAGGGGCAATCAGGACGGCAGGGGAAAGTGGTAGGGGCAATCAGGACGGCAAACAGAGTGGTTAGGGGCAATCAGACAGGCAGGCAGAGCGGTTAGGGGCAATCAGACAGGCAGGCAGAGCGGTTAGGGGCAATCAGACAGGCAGGCAGAGCGGTTAGGGGCAATCAGGACGGCAGGGGAAAGTGGTAGGGGCAATCAGGCAGGCAAACAGAGTGGTTAGGGGCAATCAGACAGGCAGGCAGAGCGGTTAGGGGCAATCAGGACGGCAGGGGAAAGTGGTAGGGGCAATCAGGCAGGCAAACAGAGTGGTTAGGGGCAATCAGAAAGGCAGGGGAAAGTGGTAGGGGCAATCAGGCAGGCAAACAGAGTGGTTAGGGGCAATCAGACAGGCAGGCAGAGCGGTTAGGGGCAATCAGGACGGCAGGGGAAAGTGGTAGGGGCAATCAGGCAGGCAGAGTGGTTAGGGGCAATCAGACAGGCAGGCAGAGCGGTTAGGGGCAATCAGACAGGCAGGGGAAAGTGGTAGGGGCAATCAGGCAGGCAAACAGAGCGATTAGGGGCAATCAGACAGGCAGGCAGAGCGGTTAGGGGCAATCAGGACGGCAGGGGAAAGTGGTAGGGGCAATCAGGCAGGCAGGCAGAGCGGTTAGGGGCAATCAGGACGGCAGGGGAAAGTGGTAGGGGCAATCAGGCAGGCAAACAGAGTGGTTAGGGGCAATCAGACAGGCAGGCAGAGCGGTTAGGGGCAATCAGGCAGGCAGGCAGAGCGGTTAGGGGCAATCAGACAGGCAGGCAGAGCGGTTAGGGGCAATCAGACAGGCAGGCAGAGCGGTTAGGGGCAATCAGGACGGCAGGGGAAAGTGGTAGGGGCAATCAGGCAGGCAAACAGAGTGGTTAGGGGCAATCAGACAGGCGCACAGGTGAGCAGTTAGGAGCCAGCGGTCCCAGATTCCAAGAGGATGCAGGCTGGGTTGAGGGACCATGTATGAATTTTTCGTGCACCAGGCCTCTAGTTAAGTTAATAACAATGTAATCACCGTATTTTCTGGCGTATAAGACGACTTTTTAAGCCAGGAAAATGTTCTCAAAAGTCGGGAGTCGTCTTAGACGCCGGGTGTAAAAATACCGTAGCTTTCAGTTAGGACGGGCGTTGCTAACTCGCCAGGAACTTGCCCCGCACTTGCTCTCTCTCTCTCTGTTGTTTGTTATCTTCCGCCTGTCATCGTCAGTTCTGGTCGTCTTATACACCAGAACATACGGTACTTATATAGTTTAAGTTTAAAAACTTTGGCTCTCCAAAGAAACTTCAGTCGTACTGTTGATGTTTGGGTCTGTTGACGAACGAGTTTGTCGACTACTGGGCTAGGTCCGCGCCGTCCGACGTGGCAGCCGCAGCAGCTGTGGCTCCGCTGGCAGGACGGGGAGCTGTGTGTTAAGTGTTGCTTCGTCGGAAGGTCAAGTCAGGTGGCGCTGGGTGGCGGCGGCACAGCCTGAGCGGAGTGGCTCCAGATGTGGAGATGCCTGTGCCAAGGTGTCAGGCGGCCACAGTCCTGGCCTGAAATGGCCGGGCCACCAACCAGTGAGAGAGGTCCAAGGAGCTATGCCAAGTCTTCCTGTGTTCTGAAGGCAAGGTCGCCTTTGGCCGGGGCACCCTTCCCGGTTCTCAGAGTGGGGTTCCAGGTCTGGCGGAGACGCTGAGGCTGGCCTGCAGGGGTGCAGGAGAGGGAACGGGTTGCTTTTCCTGACACGCTCCCCCCCAGGCCATCCCCCTTCTTGGCTGCACCCCACGCTGATTTCCAGGACAGGATGATCGATTTGGTTCCCCACATGCCCAGACCTCTCCCTGGGCCACTGGTTTCTGGCTCCCAAATTAGCTGGGCCCTGAGACCCTGCTTTTCTCCCTCCTTCCCTCAGCCTCAAAGCCCCACTTTTGCCAAATCCAACAGCGGGGAGTCCTTTGATGAATGAAGATGATTTGAAAAATTGCATCTCAAGCTGATTTGCTAATGTTATCTTCCATGAGCCAGCAGTTTAAAAATGCATTGCTAATCAGACTAGAATGACATATGATATTTGGGGGACTTTTAAAAACCATGGCCTCAATTTGGTTTTTATCTCTAACAAGAGACCTGGTGCACAGATTCGTGCACTGGTGGGGTCCCTTGGCCAGGCCTGTGGGGATCGGGCTGAAATCTGCAGTCCGACATCCCCCGAGGGGTCTTGGATTGCCAGAGGGCACAGACCAGGCTGAGGGACCCCACTGGTGCACCAATCCATTCACTGGGCCTCTAGTGTGCATATAAGAGCTTTGGTTCACCTCTTCCTACCCTCCCCACTTTCCTCTGAGATTCATCAGTCTGTTCCATGTTTCCATGCCTGTGCATTGAGCATCTGCCCCCTGATGATCAGTGCAGTCGTAGTTAGCGGTCAGACAGTCTCATGGTTGCTTCAGCTTTTATATATCCTATCCCAATAAAAGAATAATATGCAAATTGACCATACCATCGCTATACCAAATAAGCCACGCCCACAAGCCAATCAGGAGCTATATGCAAATTAACACACAACCAAAATGGCTGCTGCTCATGGCAGACTGGGCCGGGCTGGGGGCGTGGCCAGGCAGCCATTGATTGGCCGGGATCCCAGGGCGATTGCTTCCCTGGGTGCCCCAGGCTGGGGGCGAAAAGGCCTTGCCAAGAGGCCTTTTTGCCTCTGGCCTCAGACAGGCCAGGCAGCGATCACCTGGATAGCAGGGAGATCGCTTCGCTGGCTGCTCCCGGCCTCAGGCAGGCTGGGCAGGCTGGCTGGGGTTCCCTGGCCGAGGTCCCCTGCCCAAGGGCAGAAAGTCTCGGCCAGAGGCTTTTGTCCTTGTGCAGGTCGGGGCTGAGCTGTCAGTAGGACATCCCCTGAGGTCTCCCAGTATGTGTGAGGGGGCAGGTTGGGCTGAGGGACCACCCCCCCCAGTGCACAAATTTCATGTACCGGGCCCCTAGTCTATACTAATAAAAGGGTAATATGCTAATTAGAGTGGTTTGAAAAAGTTAAAAACAAAAGCCATTTTTTTAAAACTGGAAAAAATAGTTCCGGAAAATCTTCAGTTGGAAAATAAAAGCTTAATTTCAGGAGTTTAAAAAAATAGTTTTTAATAAAACCTTATGTGGAATAGTGTAAGATTTTGAGGACATCGTATAATTATAAGGTCCCTGAATTAATAAAAGAAAGAAATATGGCCCATTCATGGTTTCACCATCCGAAGACACATATTGCTAATATTTTCTTACATTTCTTTCTAATTCTTCTTCTTTTTGTTTTCAAACTAAATGGACAGGTCATATATGTGCTATTTCCATCTTGCTTTTTTCCTCTACATTAACATAACACATTATTTACATATTGCATGTTATTTAGAAATACTGTTTTAAAAGTTACATCATAATTTAGCGGTGTGAATGGACATCATTCTTATTATGGTTTTGGTCTGGCATTTAGATTATTTATGTGTTTTTTTTTAGCTATTATAAATAATGCTCCTCAATAATCAGGATCATTTCCTCAGGCTCCATTCTCAAAAGTGGACTCACCGAGTTAGAACCCAAATGTTATACGGCCCTTTGCCAAATTGCTTTCCAAGAGGATTAGGCCCAAATCCCAGCAATATCTGAGAGTACCCCCTCCAGCCCTCCTCAGCCGTGGAGAGTATTATTATTTCTTCAAATCCTGGCTAATTTGACAGGGGTCAGAGGTTACCTCACTGTTCTTTCTGTGTCCCATTCCTTGGTTATAGTGAAGGAAGACATTGCCCACACATTTGCTGATTAGTTTTATTTCCTTTTTGGAAATTGCCTATTTACATCCTCTGTCCGTTTAGCCCCTGGAGCATCAGGATTTTGAAATTCAACCTGATTAACCTCTTTATAGATAAGGATGTTAGTACTTTCTTTGCATAGTATTTCTGTGACTATTTCCCCCCAAATATGATCGCTGTTTTTTAATTTTGTTCTATTTACTTTGGGAAACTTACATTTTTAACTTGGTAACATAGATCCATGTTTTCATTTGATGTTTAGTAAATTGTACATCTTCTAATAACGGTAAATTGAAAAAAAAGTTTTCTTTTTTATGTCTTATCTACTGATATTTTATATTTAATTTTAAAATCCCCTTGGAATTTATTTTGATGACTGATTTGAAGTGAGAATCTAAATAGATATTTTTTTCATCAGATAAATCAGTGGTCGGTGAACTGCGGCTCGCGAGCCACATGCGGCTCTTTGGCCCCTGGAGTGTGGCTCTTCCACAAAAAAACCACGGCCTGGGCAAGTTTATTTTGAAGAAGTGGCATTAGAAGAAGTTTAAGTGTAAAAAATGTGGCTCTCAATAGGAATTTCAATCGTTGTCTGTTGATGTCTGGCTCTGTTGACTGAGTTTGCCGACCGCTGAGATAAATAATTGCCTTAAGGAGACATTTATGACGTGATTTCCTCTTTCCTTGCTCATTTAAAATGTTTCTTTTATATGCATTATGCACAGTTAAATATGTAAGGGCTGGTCATTACTAATATCTGAATATGTGTGAACATACAAGCGGCCTGTTTCTTGTAGTGTGTCCTGTGGTTTAAGGTGACTGCTTCCGGATGCTCGTGCCTCACCATTGGTCACTGCTCTGCGGGTGCACACACCTACCTCTCTGGACACACACCTCTGCATACCTACCTTTCTGCACAGACATCTCTGCACACACACCTTTATACACCCGCCTCTCTGCACACCCACAGCTCTGCACACACACAGCTCTGTATGCACACAGCTCTGCATACACACAGCTCTGCACACCCACAGCTCTGCATGCACACAGCTCTGCATACACACTGCTCTGCACACACACACAGCTCTGCGCACATACAGCTCTGCACACACACACACAGCTCTGCACACACACACAGCTCTGCACACACACAGCTCTGCACACACACAGCTCTGCACACACACACAGCTCTGCACACCCAACTCTCTGCACACCCACAGCTCTGCACACACACAGCTCTGCACACCCACAGCTCTGCACACACACAGCTCTGCACACCCACAGCTCTGCACACACACAGCTCTGCATACACACAGCTCTGCACACCCGCCTCTCTGCACGCACACAGCTCTGCACACACACAGCTCTGCACACCCACAGCTCTGCACACACACAGCTCTGCATACACACAGCTCTGCACACCCGCCTCTCTGCATACACACAGCTCTGCACACCCACAGCTCTGCACACACACAGCTCTGCATACACACAGCTCTGCACACCCGCCTCTCTGCACGCACACAGCTCTGCAAACACACAGCTCTGCACACCTGACTCTCTGCACACCCACAGCTCTGCACACACACACAGCTCTGCACACCCGACTCTCTGCACACCCACAGCTCTCACACACAGCTCTGCACACACATGTCTGTCCATTGACTGCGCGTCGGCTCGCTGTTGAGATAATAACCTCTCAACAGGAGCGTCTCCCCGCTGGCTGGTCAATACATTTATAAAAAGTAATTAAACCAGATCACTTCCATGACAGGCAATTGATGGCCTTTTAATTATTTCAAGATAACCGAGTGCGTAATCATTTTCTCCTGTCACCGGAGCGGGCAGTGTGCTGTGAATCCCGGGACGTGGCATGCGCTCCCACCCTTTGCCTCCTGGCCCCGTTCTGGAAAGCTCTTCCTGGGACCCAGGGGGGCGGCGAGAGGCGCCGTGTTCAGACAGGAGATCGCTGTTCAGGACACAGCAGCAAGGCGCTCGATGATTGCAGAGGAGACCCGTCAGTATGACCACGGCGTGTTCCGTGTGGACGCGCTCACAGTCAAGTTCAGGGGTGTCTGTGGGAACTGTGCAGCAAGTGGCTCCTTAAAGGGTGAGGGGCCCGGGCTGCTCTGGGACGGGGCTGGGGGCCAGGGCTGGTTCCCAGGGGAAGCTGAGTGAGACACGCACACGTCCTCGCACACACACCCCACCTGTGCATCGCCTGTCCTTCCGGGTGGCACGGTGTGACCAGAACCCGGCGTGATGCGTGTGAGTGCCGTGGGGACAGTGACCTGTAACCCCCCTCACAGTCCTGCATGATGGGAATGACATGGTGTCGGTGGCTCTGGGGCAGCTCGTGCGTCCCGCCTACAGTCTGCGTAGCGAAACCCTGGCTGGTGAGGAAGCTGCCTTCTGTGTGGTATTTGTCATTTCCACCTGGAGCATGGCAAACCCACACAGAAGGCGACTTCCTCACCAGCCAGGGTATCCACACGCAGACTGTAGGTGGGGCGTCCGAGCTGCACCGGGAGGACCCTCCATCTCACGCTCAGCCAGAAATGCGGGAGCACTCCTGTCGCCACGGCCTGTGAGGAGCACAGAGACCCCGTGCCGCTCCCTGAGAAACCAGCGGCTTTGCCTTTGGCTGGAGTTCAGGCAGCGAAATGGATGGGGCGGGGTCTGGGGTCTGGGGGGGGGGGGGGGAGACAGGCCAGTCTCATTGGAAACACCCCACGGGGGTTGTTTTGATCTGTGGCGAGGTGTAGTAACTCTGTCAGTGAGACTGGGAACAGCTCTCTGCTCGGTATCCTGTCTCCTAACGAGGGGATATGCTAATTGATCGTCACTCCCTCACAAAGACGGCTGCATCCACAGCTGCGCCCACGTTCCCCGTAAGGAGCCTTAAGGAGCAGTCAGAAGGGACCTGAGGCTATGCCCCAGACTCTGACAGGAGAAAGGTTTTTTATATACATTTTACCAATTTTCTTTAATCTCTGACGCTTCCACTGTAGAGAAAGGGCAAACAGCAATATTAAATGATTTCCTCTAATCCCCTTTTAAGGTGCACAAATTTCATGCACCAGGTCACTAGTCTATATATATAAAAGTCTAAGCAACCGAATGACTGAATGATGGGTCGAGCAGTTGCTATGACATGCACTGACCAGCAGGGGGCAGACACTCACGCAGGAGCTACCCCCTGGTGGTCAGTGGGCCCCCACAGTGGGAGGGCCGCTCAGCTGACTGACGGGCGCCAGATGCTGGACTCATGGCTGGAGAGCGCAGCTGAGGTGGCACAAGCCTCCGCTGCCTCTGTGGCAAGGCTACCGAGTAGCCACGGCGACAGGTGCAGTGGTGCCTGGCCCCGGGCTCAGGCTCCTCCCTGGCTGCCTGCTGCTTCTCATTGCTACATCCCCCGAGGGTGCAGGCCAGGCCGAGGGACCCACTGGTGCACAAGTCTATACACCAGGCCTTCAGTACAGTGGTCGGCAAACTGCGGCTCGTGAGCCACATGCGGCTCTTTGCCCCCTTGAGTGTGGCTCTTCCACAAAATGCCACGGCCTGGGCGAGTCTATTTGGAGGAAGTGACGCTAGAAGACGTTTACGTTTAAAGAATGTGGCTCTCCAAAGAAATTCCAGTCGCTGTCCTGTTGCCATTTGGCTCCGTGGACGAATGAGTTTGCCAGTTACTGCTCTAGTATTTCTCAAGCAGATCAGCCCAGCGCCTTGCTCATGTGGCACTGAAAGCGTTTCTTTCTTCAGAGAAACAGCGCCAGCCTGCCCTGAGCCATTTCTTCAATCACGGCCTTGTAAACATTTTTCTGTTTAAGAAAACAGTCTGGAATTTGACGGCTCTTTTTTCCTTGATGGTGCCTAGAACATTGGGAGTTTCCAAGTGACGAGACCATGGGATGCAGCCCCCTGAGCTTGCACGCCGATGCGCCTGTGTGCTGACCCGGAGTGTGAGCCCAGCCCCTTTGCAGGGAAAGCACGGGCCGGCGGTGGTTATGCTGCGGACCCACCCGAGGGTGATGGCGGAGCAATGAGCAGAAACCCTCCTCTCGCGCCCTCGCCCCTTCACCTCCGGAGCAGGCGTGGAGCCTGGAGGGAGGGCAGGGCTGGGTCAGAGGGTCACCCATATGCTAGGAGGGGGCTGTGGTCAGCACTGGGCAGGTGAATGGAGGCGGGGCAGGGGATGCCCCCAGTTAAACACTTGTTTTCTCGCCTGCTGGCTCCCTGCGGAGGCTGGGGCCTGGGAGTCAGGGACAGGGTCTAAGGAGTGCCATCTCCCCCTTACCGAAGACAGGAGAGCAGGACTGAAATGGGTAGAAACGGCCAGCCGCTCGGGAGGAGAGCATGCCCCAGGGAGTGGGAGCTCCGGGCTCCGCTCGCTGAGCTCTTGGTGCGGGAGCACCCCAGGCCGTCCTCACTCCCGGCGCCTGAGCGAGTTTGCTTTGTGAGCGGAGGACTCGATGTTGAGAACCTTCCCAAAACTCAAACGTGGCTTCTTCTCACATGTTTATCTCTTGGCTGCAGAGGCAAGATAGCTTAGAGGAAAGAAACGGGGGGAAAATAGGTCCAGAGGCAAAGAAGCGCTGAACAGACCGTCAGGCTACAGCGGGGAGGCAGGGAGGGTGCGGGCGGGGCTGCAAGAGATCAACCGAAGGACTTGTGTGCGTGCATATGAGCATCACCAATGGACACAAGACACGGGGGAGGGGGGCTGGGGGGCAGGTGAGGGCATGTGCTGGGGGGTAGGGGAGGCTGGAGGAGGTCCATGGCGGGGGGGGGGGGGGGGGAAAGGAGACATATGTACTACTATATGTAATACCTTAAACAATAAAAAAAACTACAAAACAAAACCAGAACCTTCCCTGTGTCCCTCGGCTCCCTCGTATTTTTATTTTTATTTATTTTATTATTTTATTTTTTTGGCTCCCTTGTATTTTAACCGAAGGCAGACTCCTGCCTCTTTTCCATGGAAGCAGGTGTGTCCAATGGGTGACGTTCCCTGGCGCGAACACACAGTGACAGTGAAACACGGTGCTCTTTGAACTCTCCCTGGAAACTGTCGCTTTGAAGTGGTCAGTGTCGGAGGCAGGGAGGGAGGAACCGGGCCCCATGGAGGGAAACGGCATCTCGTCCAGCGGGGGACGTGTCGACGAGGAAGATGGATCCTCTCTGACCTCATTTCCTCTGTGGATCCATCAAACGACACCTGAATCATGTGAAAGCCGCAGCCTCTGCCCACTTCCTGTTGTAAAACCGCCGGACCTGACATCGCTCCGGGTGGAGCTGATGGTTTCCCTGGTGGAGTCCGAGTCACATGCTGCCCTGTGGCCCCGGGGATATTTATCGTGAACCCTCGTTTCCCAGGAGGCCTCTGCTGCGGTAAGGAAGAACAGAGCTCCATTCGGGCTCCCAGAACCGAGCCCTGCCCGTGTTGCCCGCTCCCTGCAAAGGTCTGAGGCCCCGGTGACTGTAAGTAAGAGGTGACCGCATTGCAGGCCTTGGCCACACACGGAGTCAGTCCACAGCGGGAGCAGTGGAGGCGTCTCTCCCACGGGGTGGCCAGGACTCCCCCCCAGGTCCTCCCCATCCTCTAAACAACCTGTGTCCATGGGATAAGGTCAGCTCCTCTTTCCTTAACCCATCTCAGCGACCCCTCTGGTCCACCTCGAGCGTTTCTCATGTGCACACAACAGTGCTTCAGACAGGCAGTCATCACCAGCACTCACCAATCCCTCAGTCAGGCAGTCATCACCAGCACTCACCAATCCCTCAGTCAGGCAGTCATCACCAGCACTCACCAATCCCTCACCCAGGCAGTCATCACCAGCACTCACCAGTCCCTCACCCAGGCAGTCATAGCCAACACTCACCAGTCCCTCACCCAGGCAGTCATCACCAACACTCACCAGTCCCTCACCCAGGCAGTCATCACCAACACTCACCAGTCCTTCAGTCAGGCAGTCATCACCAGCACTCACCAATCCTTCAGTCAGGCAGTCATAGCCAACACTCACCAGTCCCTCACCCAGGCAGTCATCACCAGCACTCACCAGTCCCTCACCCAGGCAGTCATAGCCAACACTCACCAGTCCCTCACCCAGGCAGTCATCGCCAACACTCACCAGTCCCTCACCCAGGCAGTCATCACCAACACTCACCAGTCCCTCACCCAGGCAGTCATCACCAGCACTCACCAGTCCCTCACCCAGGCAGTCATAGCCAACACTCACCAGTCCCTCACCCAGGCAGTCATCACCAGCACTCACCAGTCCCTCACCCAGGCAGTCATCACCAGCACTCACCAATCCCTCAGTCAGGCAGTCATCACCAGCACTCACCAGTCCCTCACCCAGGCAGTCATCACCAGCACTCACCAGTCCCTCACCCAGGCAGTCATCGCCAACACTCACCAGTCCCTCACCCAGGCAGTCATCGCCAACACTCACCAGTCCTTCAGTCAGGCAGTCATCACCAGCACTCACCAGTCCTTCAGTCAGGCAGTCATAGCCAACACTCACCAGTCTCTCACCCAGGCAGTCATCGCCAACACTCACCAGTCCTTCAGTCAGGCAGTCATCACCAACACTCACCAGTCCCTCACCCAGGCAGTCATCGCCAACACTCACCAGTCCTTCAGTCAGGCAGTCATCACCAACACTCACCAGTCCCTCACCCAGGCAGTCATCGCCAACACTCACCAGTCCTTCAGTCAGGCAGTCATCACCAACACTCACCAGTCCCTCACCCAGGCAGTCATCGCCAACACTCACCAGTCCTTCAGTCAGGCAGTCATAGCCAACACTCACCAGTCCCTCACCCAGGCAGTCATCGCCAACACTCACCAGTCCCTCACCCAGGCAGTCATAGCCAACACTCACCAGTCCCTCACCCAGGCAGTCATCACCAGCACTCACCAGTCCCTCACCCAGGCAGTCATAGCCAACACTCACCAGTCCCTCACCCAGGCAGTCATCACCAGCACTCACCAGTCCCTCACCCAGGCAGTCATAGCCAACACTCACCAGTCCCTCACCCAGGCAGTCATAGGCAACACTCACCAGTCCCTCACCCAGGCAGTCATCACCAACACTCACCAGTCCCTCACCCAGGCAGTCATCACCAGCACTCACCAATCCCTCAGTCAGGCAGTCATCGCCAACACTCACCAGTCCCTCACCCAGGCAGTCATAGCCAACACTCACCAGTCCCTCACCCAGGCAGTCATCACCAGCACTCACCAGTCCCTCACCCAGGCAGTCATAGCCAACACTCACCAGTCCCTCACCCAGGCAGTCATCACCAACACTCACCAGTCCCTCACCCAGGCAGTCATCACCAGCACTCACCAGTCCCTCACCCAGGCAGTCATAGCCAACACTCACCAGTCCCTCACCCAGGCAGTCATAGCCAACACTCACCAGTCCCTCACCCAGGCAGTCATCACCAGCACTCACCAGTCCCTCACCCAGGCAGTCATAGGCAACACTCACCAGTCCCTCACCCAGGCAGTCATCACCAACACTCACCAGTCCCTCACCCAGGCAGTCATCACCAGCACTCACCAGTCCCTCACCCAGGCAGTCATAGCCAACACTCACCAGTCCCTCACCCAGGCAGTCATAGCCAACACTCACCAGTCCCTCACCCAGGCAGTCATCAGCAGCACTCACCAGTCCCTCACCCAGGCAGTCATAGCCAACACTCACCAGTCCCTCACCCAGGCAGTCATCACCAACACTCACCAGTCCCTCACCCAGGCAGTCATAGGCAACACTCACCAGTCCCTCACCCAGGCAGTCATCACCAACACTCACCAGTCCCTCACCCAGGCAGTCATCGCCAACACTCACCAGTCCCTCACCCAGGCAGTCATCACCAACACCTGTCAGTGCCAAGTGCTCGCCTCGCTGCAGGGGAGGCATCAGACAGGATGTGAGCTATGAGAGAGTGAGCGAGAAGGGTTAAGACAGCTGTGGATTGCAGTGGGTACAATGAAATAATAAAGTAAAATGAAATGAAGCAAAATAAAATAAAGAATCAATGTTCTAGAGCAGTGGTTGGCAAGCTCATTAGTCAACAGAGCCAAATATCAACAGTACAACGATTGAAATTTCTTTTGAGAGCCAAATTCTTTAAACTTAAACTTCTTCTAACACCACTTCTTCAACATAGACTTGCCCAGGCCGTGGTATTTTGTGCAAGAGCCACACTCAAGGGGCCAAAGAGCCGCATGTGGCTCGGAGCTGCGGTTTGCCGACCACAGCTCTAGGCTCAATGGAAGCGCAGACGCAAGACCATCACGTTGCCCTCAAAGTGGAACAAAGCCACTGAATTAGGGGAGAGATCCTAAAGGAAGTGTGTGGAGGTAAGAGCTTTTTAGCACATGTCGGTCTAATTAGCATATTACCCCCCTTCCCCCTTCCCAGGAGGACGAGGCTTCTCCCATCTATAGTAATAAAAGGGTCATATGCTAATTAGATCAGACATCTTCCAGACGTCATTCCGGACATCCTTCCTGACGAAGCCGGGGGCCGAGGGAAGCCAGCCCAGTCCTGGGTGCCTGCGGGCGGCCGGAGGAGCAAAGCAGCCCGGGTCCCAGGTGCTGAAAGAGGGAAGCCCGGGTCCCAGCAGCCAGGGGAAGGGAGGCCTCCTCTTGCACGAATTTCCGTGCGTCGGGCCTCCGGTCGTTAGAATAAGTAGACGGCATGCTGAGCAGAACGTGTCTTCACATCTCCCCTCATTTCTCCGACGGGAACGAAGTCAGCGTTGCAGAGCCTTTAGGGAGGACAGCCGGCATTATTTTCCATCTCGGAAGAAGGACGTGTGTCAGAAGGCGAGCGTGTCCGGGGCGTTGGCCGTGGTCATTCCTCCCGCAGCCCGCCCGGCGCCGAAAGCCTGGTGCGGCGTGGTGCCCGCGTGCCACCGGGTGTTCGAAGATGTTGGTTCTCGGCCAACTCACTGGCAGCATCAGCGTCCGCATCCGGCCGACAGTGAGCACCCCGTCCTCAGGGAAGGACGCTCGTGCTGTTTCAGCGGAAACGGAGAGTTCTTCCACAGAACGATGGCAGAAGACTGCAGCCCGTTCGGGACATGGGGGACAGCCCCCACTTTCGCCACACCGGTGTGTTTATTCCGAACATCGGGCTGCTTTTGGAAACGACAGAGGCGGCTTGCGTTCGCCGCCTGCATTTCTTGTCCCGGCCTTTTGGTGTCATTCTTAGATTAATCTCAGGCCCCCGGCCGCTCAGCCGGGGTGCCCTGTCCCTGGCGCTGGTCTGTGGTCCTGGGTCGGAAGCAGACAGGGCCGTACCTGCAGCGGCGTTTACGCACCGAAACTTTCTGACGTTTCGTGAACTGCGTTATCGGGTAACCGGTCGGCGCCTGCGGGAGTTTAAATGCAACGCAGGCGACCGGCAACAGTCGCTGAATCTTGACGTCCCGGCTTGTGGAGAAAGAGCTTTTTCCAAAATGATGGACGTTGCTGGAGTCTAACTACGTATGTTCTTAATATGGACGTGCTACACATATCCTCCCAACATGTAATTCTGAAGCATATCATTACATGATCTTGTGACAATAGGATGTTTGACTAGACATGCATGTTCTGTGCCCAGTAAAAGTCAAACCAGGGATGTTAAGCCAAGACGAGGCCGCCTTCCTCCTCCCTGATCTGCCTAGCCAGGCTGGCACCTCCCCCGCCCCCCCGGAGCCACGCCCTTCCCTCACCCCCGCCCTCTGCTCTGCGCGTGGGAGACTCACCCCTTTCCTTCCACCGACGGGCGGATAGGAAAACCCTGCGGACTGCCGACGTATTGCTGATCGCAGTACGAGCCGGGGGCTTACCCTTCCTCCCCGTCTGTGAAAGTCCCTCCTTTTCCTCACGAGTGACACGTTCCCTCCCGTGTTGTTTTATGGACACGCTTCATGAGGGTGACTTTTTTATGCCGTAACAGCTGAGGGGACGAGCGAACACATCCACATGGAGCCAGAGTTCCAGGAGCAAGGAGCCAAAGTGAGGAATTCCTGGGTTCCGGGGCCGCACCTCACAGGCTGCACCCCTCGGGGGAGGAGCTCCAAAGGCCCCCTTTCCGGGGGAAGGAGCGGATGGCCTGTACGCCCCTCTCCCCCTTGTCCCCTGGGAATATCTGCTAATAGATGTTCAATCTCAAGGTTTTCCTCCAGAAAAAACCTGTTTCTCAAAATAGTCCCGTTAATCAGGATTGCATTAATTAGTTGGCGGAAGCAGGGGTACTGTTGTGCGTGTGCAAACCAGTTTATTCTCGTCTTACTATTCACTCTTTATTGCCATCACAACTGCAGCCCCACATTCGCCCGGTCGTGCCCAGCGGAGTTCTGGTGGAAACGGTGTTAGGAAAGAACTTTGCCGTCTGGACCGAGCGGCCGTTGGTCCTCAGTGCCGCTTTCTGCCGTGCTGGCGTGGGTCCGAGCTCTCGGCCGTGTGTGCGAGCCAGCGGGCTGGCCTGCCCCGGGCCGTGGGTGCCGGCGGGAGCGTGAGGCCCCTGAGCCGAGGCCTGTGCGCCTCCTGGCCGGGCGGTGTGAGCGTCACCGGTGATTCCCTCCCGCTGCCCCCGGTGTGGGCGGATGCCCCGATTCTGCCTGCACAGCTGGCAGGGCGACTTGGACTGGGGACCCCCATCTGCCATGGGGGGACTCCCATCTCCCATGGGGGGACCCCATCTTCCAGTGGGGGGGACTCATCTTCCATGTGGGGGACCCCATCTCCCATGGGGGGGACCCCATCTCCCATGTGGGAGCCCACATCTCCGATGCCGGGCAGGGGAGCCCCAGGCTGGTCCTTTCTCAGCAGGAGCAGCTCTCTCTAAGCTCCTTGCCCTGCACCCCAGGCAGCTCAGTGATGCCGGAGCTGGTCCTGAGCATCATGGAGGGCACTCTGGTATGGACACCGGGTGACCCTGAAACCATCTGCTGCGCCCCCAGTTTCAGCCCCGCCGTCTTCCTATCTGACCCCAGGTGACCCTTCCCCATCCTCCCGGTGTCAGTCGCTGGAAATGCTGCCGACCTTCAGTGTGTGGGTCTTGGCGGTGCTGGGCCTCTGGGCTGTGTCTGTGTCTGTGGCTGTGTCTGTGGTTATGTCTGTGTCTGTTCTCTGTGTCTGTATCTGTGTCTGTGTCTGTATCTGTGGCTGTGTCTGTGTCTGTGTCTGTGGCTGTGTCTGTGTCTGTGGCTGTGTCTGTGTCTTTGTCTGTGTCTGTGTTTGTATCTGTGTCTGTGGCTGTGTCTGTGGCTGTGTGTGTATCTGTGTCTGTGGCTGTGTCTGTGGCTGTGTCTGTGCCTGTGTCTGTGGCTGTGTCTGTACAGGAGAGGGTAGGAGGGGACGAGAAAAGCAGCATTCATGCCACAAAGAGCTCCTTATTAATGACTTTGGAAACCGAGAGGAAACGTGGGAACTAATTGCCCCAATTTGGGTTAAAGGAGCTGCGTCCTTTGTGCCTGACCCCGGTGACCCCAGCCTTGAACAGCCCGAGTCGGGCCTCCATTAAAGCGCGCACCAGGATGGGGTGAGGCGGACAGGAGTGGGGCGCCTGTCAGCGCCTCCCCCGGCGCAGATTGATCCGCCCACGCCCCTCTCACCCGCCCCGCCGCCCGGCAGCGAGGGTGAAAAATGAAACCGGCCGCTTTTAAGAAAATGAGGGAACACACATGCCGCTGACAGGTGCACTCCCGGGGGGCGGGGACGGGCGGCGGGGCTGATGGAAAGCAGCGTGACCTGAGTGAGCCGCCGCCCGGGGCCGGCGACAGTGACTGCGGGGACCGGCCACGCGCTCGGCCTGGGCGTGAGGACGCGGAGCCGGGCCAGACAAAGGCACACACAAGGGACAGGACGGCCTTCGGAGGGCGGGGGGCCCGCCAGGGCGGCTGAGTCCTTGCAGATCCCCTTTCTCGCCGAATGTGCCTGCAGAACCGAGAATGTTCTAATTCCGTGTGTGTGTGTCTGTGTGTGTGTGTGTGTGTGTGTGTGTGTGTGTGTGTGTCTGTCTGTCTGTGTGTGTCCTTTTAGCAACGCTGAAAAATCCTCTAATTCCATTCTAATTTAATTTCCGTCCTTCCCCGTCCTCGGAGCCCTGTCACCCTTGTTGCCACATGAACTTGAAATTGAGCTGCATGTTGTGAGAATGTTTTGCTACTGGAGACTGTTCCAGAACTTTCCAGCCAATTAAGGGGACACTAATGAGGTCTGTGGCAGCGAGTGCTGATGTGCGGTCACCGCAGACAGGCGGGCTTTGTGCTGCGCGCGTTAGAGCTCGAGAGGGGAGAGTTCTGCCTCTCCTTCCCCAAAGTTCGGGGGAACACGCTGCTGAAAAGATGGTCTCCCGTCGTCCGGGCACCCCCCGCACCTGCCGTCCAGCTTGCTTTCCTTTTAAATATGTTTTATTGATGTCAGAGAGGCCGGGGGGGGAGGGGGGGAGAAACGTCAACAATGAGAGGAGATCATGGACAGCTGCCCCCTGCACGCCCCACACGGCATCGAGCCCGCACCGTGGCAGGGGCCTGACCAGGAATGGAACCGTGACCTTCCGATTCATGGGTCAGTGCTCAACTCCTGAGCCGCACACGCTGGGCCAGCTGGCTTGCTGGCTTCTTCTTTTAAAAATGTATTTTATTGATTTTTACAGAGAGGAAGGGAGAGGGATAGAGAGTTAGAAACATCGATGAGAGAGAAACATCCATCAGCTGCCTCCGGCACCCCCCCCTCCCGCCCCGGGATGTGTCCACAACAAAGGTACATGCCCTTGACTGGAATCGAACCCTGGTCCTTTCAGTGCGCAGGCCGACGCTCTATCCACTGAGCCACCCCGGTTTCGGCCAGCTGGCTTTCTTGCCAGGCTCCTGATGGGTTCTGAGTCTCCTGCTCCACCGTCGTCCCCTCCGCGGGAGGTGCTGTCCAGTCATCATGGCCACAGGGAGCGGCAGCGGGGGGTCCCCGAGGTTCCAGGACAGCCTTTTCCTGGCGATGAAGGAACAGAGATGCGGGGAGATCAGGCCCCGCCCCCTGGTCTGGCTGATCGCTCCGGGATGGCCCGGGATGGGACCATGATCCTTAAATCTGCCTGGGTTTCTCTCCTGCAGGGTCCTCACTGCCAGGGAGGGAGAGGAGGGGGAGGAGGGGGAGGGGAGGGGGAAAGAAAGGGGAAGAGGGGAGAAGGGGGGAGAGGGGAAGGGGAGGGGAAAGGGGAGGGGGAAGCGGAGGGGAAAGGGAAGGGGAGGGAAGGAAAAGGGGAGGGAGAGAAGGAAGGGGAGGGGGAAGGGGAGGGGAAGGGGAAGGGGAGGGAAGGAAGAGGGGAGGGAGAGAAGGAAGGGGAGGGGGAGGGAGAGGGGGGAGGGAAAGAGGAGGGGGAATGAGGATCTGGATAAAAGTTCCATCGGTATTTGTTACTCTTCTTGAGACTTTTCTTTAGTTGGTGATTTTTGCAAAGTGAAAAGGCTCAGAAACTAGGAGGTGTTGGTCGTGTTTAGAAGTCCGTCGGCTGCAGGGCCCGTGGGCTCCCGCGCTGTCGGCCGCTTCCTGCGCTCCCGGAAGGCACACTCGTCACCGACAGCAGGTGCCGACGGTAAGCTCCACAGAAGAGCAGGCGTTTCTCTTGTGAAGTCTTCTTCTTTTTTTAAAAAATATTCCCATGCTTTTTATTTTATTTATTTAAAAATGTATTTTATTGATTGTTTACAGAGAGGAAGGGAGAGGGACACAGAACTAGAAACATCGTTGAGAGAGGAACATGGATCAGCTGCCTCCTGCACACACACGCCCCTCCCCCCCTTCCCCGGCGATGAGCCCACAACCAAGGTCCATGCCCTTGACCGGAATCGAACCCGGGACCTTTCAGTCCGCAGGCCGACGCTCTATCCACCGAGCCACACTGGTTCCGGCTCATGTTTTTTATTTAAAAAATCGATGTAGAAATTCTTACTATCTGGTCAGGACACAATGCCCGATGTCCATTCTGCCCCCTCGTGAGTCCCGGCTAAGGGAGATACAGCCTCCACGGAGCTGCCCGGCGCTGATGCCCGCCTGGCCCCGGCCGGCGGGGAGGCCCCGAGCTCCCGCCTCGCAGGGCGGCCTCCCTCCGGGGACGGCGGCGGCGCCCACACCGGGGCTCAGCGGGGCGGACCCGGTCCTGTGGGAGCACGTGCATCAGCATCGTTTCTCACCAAACAAGCAGACGACCGTCCCAACTGCCCGCGTGAGCTGTCTCTGCGCACACTGAGACGGCCTCCCGTGTCCCCGGTTTCACATTCACTGAGAGAGGTTCCGGTGTACTTTATGCCGAAACCGGTGTGGCTCGGTGGATAGAGCGTCGGCCTGCGGACTGAAGGGTCCCGGGTTCGATTCCGGTCAAGGGCATGTGCCTTGGTTGCAGGCACATTCCCAGTGGGGGGTGTGCAAGAGCAGCTGATGGATGTTTCTCTCTCATCGATGTTTCTGACTTTCTATCCCTCTCCCTTCCTCTCTGTAAAAAAAAAAAAAATCAATTAAGATATATTTTAAAAAGGAAGTTACAGTGCACTTTAATGCGAGGGCCACCTTCACGTCTGCGTGATGTATGTCTGCCGCGGTTAAGTCTTCACCAGGATTGCGTATGAATATTAATCGTTTGTGGAAGGTCGTGAGCCTTGGGAGAAAATGCTTGGAGCCTGGGTGATGATATTACAATAACATTATTAAATACCTTATTTTTATAATTTTAGAATTAAATACCTTATTTTTATAATTTAAACATAAAATACAAATCGTATTTCTTTTAAATATAAGAGCAAAATAATGGCCTTGTGACTTATTTGGAGCCGGAAGGGATGGGAACGTGTCACCCCCAAACGGGACCACGTTGGGCTGAAGGCAGCGGCGAATCGGGGGTGCAGGCGGCCGCTCCGGGGTTACCGGTGCTGCCTCGGAGCGGGGCGCGCGGTTCCCGTGAGAAAGCAGCCGGCGGGGCGGCAGGAAGCCGTGGACCTCCTCACGGCAGGAGACGGGGTGCGCGGCGAGACGCGTCTGTGCAAACAGCCTTCCCCAGATAGCCCCGGGCTCCTGTCCCCATCCCGTTCCCACAGCTGCCCGCCCGCACAGCCACCCCGCTTCCCCTGCTGTCACCGCCCCCAGATTTATCGCCCTTTGTTCAGACGGGCAGCCGGCCCTGAGTCTCCCGCCCTGGGGCTGGCACTTTGTTCTGGAAGCCCCTTGTGTCCCGTGAGCAACACCAACGTCTTGGGCGCTTTCCCCTTTGGGTCCCTGTGTTGTTGGTTCCATCTGCAGGTCCCAGTGGGGACACAGGAGGAGAAAGGAACATGTTTCCTCCCCCCCTACCCCCCCCCCCCCCCCACACACACACACAGAAGCCAGGAAAGAGCCGCAGTGGAGCTCAAACGCCACCTCGCTCCTTGTTCTCTTATCACCGGGGGCGGCAAACTCATCAGTCAACAGAGCCAGCTATCAACAGGACAACAATTGACATTTCTGTTGAGAGCCAAGATTTTTAAACCTCTTCTAACGCCACTTCTTCAACATAGACTCGCCCAGGCCGTGGTGTTTTGTGGAAGAGCCGCACTCAAGGGGCCAAAGAGCCGCGTGTGGCTCGCAAGCTGCGGTTTGCCGACCACGGTCCTCGGAGACTGAGAGCAAGGGTCATGTGCAAGGAAGGGAACTGGCCACCTTTCATTTTCAGGATGAATAAGCCTTTTCCTTCCACTTGATTTTCTAGCCCAGTGGTCGGCAAACTGCGGCTCTCGAGCCACATGCGGCTCTTTGGCCCCCGGGGGGTGGCTCTTCCACAAAATACCATGTGCGGGCGCGCACGTACAGTGCGCTTAACACTTCGTGGCCCGTGCGCAGACGTCGGTTTTCGGCTCTCCAAAGACACTGCAATCGCTGAACTGTTGGTGCTTGGCTCTGCTGGCTGATGAGTTTGCCGACCGCTGGCCTAGGAGACTGAGCGCGAGGGTCCCGTGCAGGGGAGGGAACTCCTGGTCCCTGGACACGCTCACCTTCCATTTTGGGGATACGTAAGCGTCCTCCTTTGGTTCCATTTCCTAACGGATCACCCGGCGGGATGCGTTGGAAACACTCACGGTGGCTTCCACCCTGAGGACAGTTACGTACGGGACGGAAGCCTGCGCGGAGGTGGCCCAGGATTGGAGGCCACACAGTGCCTCCCAGCCCCCAAGCTCCCTGCGTCCCCTCGACGGCCTGTGTGTGAGCGGTGTGCCGCCTCCCACTCCCGCGCCCGGTGTGGCGGCAGCAGCGTCCTCTGTGGGGCCCGCCCGGGACGAGAGCCTTTTCCAGAAACCCAGAACGGCCGTCTTCTGTTGCTACGGTCAGAGCGAGGTCAAAGGGCAGCCACCAACCCAATCACCGGCTGCACCGATCGGGATCTGGGGCAACAGAGCCGGGGCTGCGGGCCAGGAAGTGGCGGCTGCAACATCCCCACGTCCATCCGTCCATCCGTCCATCCGTCCATCCGTCAGTAATGGGGCCGTTTCGCTCACGCCCGGGCCCATCGGTGCTCCGTGCCGAGCCGTCCTCCGGGGAGAGGGCAGGGCAGAGCGGGGGCAGATTCTGCTGAGGCCGCGCGAGCCCTGGTCTTTCCCCGAGACTCAGTTGTCCCGTCTGTAAAGTGGGCGGCTAGCAACATGGGGGAGTCCGAGAGGGAGGAACAGGGAGCGAGAGTCTGGCTCAGGGTCGTGCTTAGCAAGTGGCAGGTAAGGCTGCTGTCGGAGGTGCAGGTCGGGCTTGACCGTGGCTTTATCGGCAGGTAGTTTGTACACGCCCGCAGGCGTTCCCTGTAAGGACGTGGAGAGGGTGTTGGGGGTACCCGGTGGGGCTGCTCCTCAGAGGAGCTGAGGCCCCGGTAGGTAAGGCATCTCAGGCACTGAATGGCGCTGGCCCGCAGCTGGTACTCAAGGACATCCATCTGAGGGCCGGCTGGGAACCACGTGACTATTCTTTCCCTCAGCATTATGGGAACTTGTTGACAGTGATGCTGGGAATGGTCCTCTTCCCCCTCCTCCCTGAGGAGCAGGGCGTGGGTCCCTTATCTGCTCTCGATCCCCAGTAAGGGGCACAGTGCCCCTTATCTGCCCTCAGGGCCCATGTGTTGCTGTGTGAGTGCCCCCAGAAGTTGACCAGGCCAGGGCTGCGGGCTGGGGGGCTGGGATAGGAGCGGAGAGAGTAGCCTAGGCACCACAGCAAGGAGCCGATGCTGAAATTAGCGCCCCGCGTGCCTTCCCCATGGAGCTGAGCCTTGCTTCTGGAGTTCTAGACTGTCCCCCTCCTCGGTCACCAGCAGGCACATCCCTAGAATGGGGGTGTGGACTAGGCCTGCTCAGACATTGCTGGAGAAAGGGCTGATGCATCTGGGCCCAGCTGTGGTCCTGCTTCCCAGCGCAGGCTCCTCCCTACCGCGTCCCAGGAGCCCTCGGGGAGGAGGGCCTGTGTCCTCCCTTCCTGGACGCGGGCAGCCGGAGCCCTCCGAGAGGCTGAGCGAGTCTCTGAAGTTACTGCTTTATTCGGAGCCGGAATTAGAGATCTGTGGTTGGGCTCGGAGGCTCCGGGAAAATCTTCCCTTTTTC
Source organism: Antrozous pallidus (assembly GCA_027563665.1). Classification (NCBI taxonomy): domain Eukaryota; kingdom Metazoa; phylum Chordata; class Mammalia; order Chiroptera; family Vespertilionidae; genus Antrozous; species Antrozous pallidus. Next base: position 2,909,060 of record CM050514.1, on the reverse strand, counting down.
CTTCTTTTGGGTTTCTATAAACGCATCATTTTCCTCTGCTTTATCACGTGACCAAATAGTTAACACAAACCCCACCACTTCACAGCATGACGGAAGCTCCCGTTTTATGGGTTTTAGGGCAAAAAATGCCCCTCAAGGTTTCCCTTTCAGCAGCGAGAATGGCCGTTGGTCTGGCCCAGACCCCTCCCCATGGCCGGCTTCCAGAAGCCAGCCCGCTCCACTTCGGGGTGAAATTCAGGGTCGTTTCCACAGTTCACAGACGAGCGAGCGAGATGAAGCCTGGGCTTGTTTGGGGTCCGCGTCCTCTACGACCCGCTGGCGCTGAGTAGTGATGAAATCCTTCTGGGTTGTTTGAAGGTGGAGGGCGGAGGGGCGGGGAGAGAGTGGCAAAGAGATGGGGGAAGGGGCTCCAGAGTTTGGGGTTGGACTCGGGACCCGGCCTTGAAGGGGTGCCACAGCTGGCCTTCGCCTGGATGTGGCAGGTTCTTGCGAACCTGGGGAGACAACCCCCCCTCCACCCCCATGGGTCCCAGCCTGTCCTCCCGGAACGGGACGGGGGCACTCTCTTCAGGGGCGCTTGGTAGGCTGCTACCATGCCCAGTGCGCCCACAAGCTGCTCATAGTGCCACTCTGCCCGGGAGTCCTCCCCCCACGCAGCTCTCCTCAGGCTCCTCCCCTGCTGTCTCTCTGGCCCTGCCACTTCGGGGCCACAGGCCGGCTCTGTTGTCCCCTCTATGGGCTCCCACATGCTGACAATGGCCCCTGTAGCTGCGCCCCATGTACCTGCGTGTTGGCCTGGCCCAGCCGAGTCTGGGCCGCAGGTGTGTCTGGCCACTCTCGGCACAGGCCCGGCACACGGCGGCTCCTGACGCTCGTGGGATAGATGCCGGGACCCCAGCCCACAGGCTGTGCCCTCACTGCACCCGGACACCCCCCAGTGGTGTGTGTCACGGACGAGCCCCGGGCGGGTCACTTGGCACAGCCCTCCCGCCTTGTCCCCGAGGCCTCCCCTGGGGGAGCGTGACCCGCACAGGCCGCTTGTCAGCCTGCGTGGGAGGAGCCACGCTGCCGTGTCCCCGTCTCCGTGGGCGACCGGGCCCCCAGGTGGCTCACGCCTGGATACCTGGGCCTGGGGCGGTCCCGCGAGACTCAGGGCGTTTTCCGGGCCGGGCCAGGGCTGATGGGACCCCACGAGGCCGTTGAGAAAAGGGACGAGAGAATCACAGACCAAGTCTGGCCAATCACAGACCAATCACAGACCAATGCCCCCCGACTGAGCTCCTGGCCGCCTGTGGAAAAGGCAGTCACCCCAAGCGATGATGCAGAAGCAGGCCTGGCTGGCTCCCCTCTGTGCCCAGCCCTGAGGTATTCTCCTGGGGGCCCCGTGCTGGCTGTGGGGGGGAGGCCCCGGGCAGGCGGGCACGTGGTGTGGGAGGCAGGGAGCTGCCCGCTCTATGGAGTACCCGCCTGCAGAGTGCGGAGACCCGGGCCCTGGGCTGCCCCGATGTCTGGGCAGTGTTCTGGAGCCCCTGCCTCATCGGCCGGCCTCCTCTCCATCCCACCTCACCAGCCTCCACAGTGTCCTCTGTGCTCCCCGATCGCACGGCACAGAACACGTCTGCGGGCGCCAGTCCCCCAGGAGGGCAGCCTGCGCCCCAGCTGGCGTCTGTGCCAAGCGTCGCACAGGGTAGCTGGTCAGACCTTCAGGTGACCCGGGAAGCAGGGATCGCCGGTCCCCGTTGAGTGTCTGAGTCCAGGGACGACGGGATTCCGTCTCTGTCCCCAGAGCCCAGGGCAGGGACCGCACAGGGGGCGGGCTGTGCCAGCTGACCCGGGAGGGAGGGGACGAAGGGGCCGCTGTGCCAGGCTGTTTCCCGCAGGGGCACGCGTGTCTCCTCACGCTTCCCGGGCTTACCCCTTCCCGTCACCGTGCCCGCCCCCCCTCCCCCTTTATCCTGCAGCCCTTCCTGCACCACCTCCAGCCCGAAGCCAGGAGACGGGGATGCCCACTTAAAAAGCCAGCCGCTTCCTGGGCTGAAATGGCGCGTTCCGTTTGGTTTCTGTGGTCGGGGAGGAGCGAGGGCTGTGTGACTGACTGTCCGAAAACGTGCGGAGAGCGGGGACAGCGCTGCCCGCTCCCCCGCGCCAGCAGCCGTGCCAAGCGCCCGCGGGCTCAGAGGCGCTGCTAATTGATGTCGATTTCCGGCCTTGCGACTCAAATATGCTAAACGGCCCCGAGACGCTGCCAAGGAGTTCGGGTGTCGCCCAAACAGCGACTCGCCCGGGGCACAGCGCGCGGGGAGTGCGGCCTCTGTGGTCTCTCTTCGGTGTCTGTGGGGTCTCTGTGCGGTGTCTGTGGGGTCTCTGTGCAGTGTCTGTGGGGTCTCGGTGCAGTGTCTGTGGGGTCTCTGTGCGGTGTCTGTGGGGTGTCTGTGGGGTTTCGGTGCTGTGTCTGTGGGGTGTCTGTGGGGTCTCTCTTCGGTGTCTGTGGGGTCTCTGTGTGGTGTCTGTGCGGTGTCTGTGGGGTGTCTGTGGGGTGTCTGTTCGGTGTCTGTGGGGTTTCTGTGCGGTGTCTGTGGGGTCTCGGTGCGGTCAGGAAACGTGAGAACTTCACCTGGGAAGCAGCGAAGTCAGGTTTGCGGTGAAACGGTGGGAAACATGCTAATTTCCCATCCAAGTCATCTCAGAACCAGGTTGCCCTGTGCACTGGACACACAAGGATTGGAACATGCGACAGCGTCTGTTTTGACTGATGCTTTTAAACTGTTTACAAGCTGGAATGTGCCGAAACCGGTGTGGCTCAGTGGACAGAGTGTCGGCCTGAGGACTGAAGGGTCCCGGGTTCGATTCCGGTCAAGGGCATGTACCTTGGCTGCAGGCACATCCCCAGTGGGGGGTGTGCAGGAGGCAGCTGATGGATGTTTCTCTCCCATCGATGTTTCTGACTCTCTATCCCTCTCCCTTCCTCTCTGTGAAAAACCAATAATGTATGTATGTATTTTTTAAAAAGCTGGAATGCGACAAGTGTGGCTGTTATGCCCCGTTTCCCCACCAGTGGCGCCCTCCGCACACGCCTAGAGAACCAGGCGGACGCCCGGCTGAGTTCCTGGAAAGACCATTCTCTTTCGCAGAAACGCGCTCACGTCAGAACGGGAGAGGCCGTGGCTCTCGGTGCCGGGGTTGTTGAGAGGAGCCGTCGGCTCGGCAGATGCGGGGGGTAGGGGGTCAGGGAGATCGATCCTGTCGTGGCTTTCCCGGCCGAGGTCGGAGCAACTGCGTCCCCAACCTGCCATCGGCGGCCGTGGACGGCGACTTTCCCTCCCCGACTTCAGTCGTCTCCGGGTGACAGCCGCGGAGGGCTGCTCCGATTGGCCGCGTGTGGCGGCGGCCGCGGAGGGCTGCTCCGATTGGCCGCGTGTGGCGGCGGCCGCGGAGGGCTGCTCCGATTGGCCGCGTGTGGCGGCGGCCGCGGAGGGCTGCTCCGATTGGCCGCGTGTGGCGGCGGCCGCGGGAGGCGGCACCAGCCACAGCGACATCACGCAGAAGCCAGACCGCATCCGCCCCTCGCGCCCCCGGCAGGCCTGCCTTGCCTGCCGTCTGGAAGGTGATTGGACCGCTCTCGGCCCATCATGTCACCAGCTGGCCGCGGGCACCATCGCGTCTCTCTGACCGCTCCGGCCGTTCCTCGTGTCCCCTCCGCGGGGCACAGGGCGCTCCGGGACACGCGTGGCCCCCAACGCGTTAGCGCAGACGGCCATTTCATTCTCCAGAAGTGGGTTCGGTCCGGAACTGTCACGAGGGCTTTCGCTCGAGCGTCGTGAAGGCCCGAATGGCCACGGCTCCCACAGGACTGCGGGGGAGGCGGGCCGGGGAGCCACGGGTTTTGCTGGAGTGCCACCCGGCTCCGTCCTAGGGCGAGTGCCCGGGCTGCAGTATTGGGAACCTCCACCCGGAATGAGGAGCCAGCCCCCTGCTGGTGTCTTGGAGTCCGGACTCAATGACAGCACACTGGATTGTGTTTGACTAGCCGTGTCCTGGCAATTATTTACAACCCGGAGCCCAACGGGGTCTGTGCCTGTGTTTCTTTAGACCGGATAGGGTCTATGGTTTACTCACCTCCACACGTTTTTGTCTGTCTAAGCTGAAGACCGAGAGCTGTTTTCTGGGCCTTTTCCTCTCTCCGTGACCGTCACCGGGGAGAACTGTCCCGGATTCAGGAGCGAGCACAGCACTGGGCTGCGGCCGCGGGAGGCGGGCGCACACGTGCAGGGAACACGGGCATCAGCTCCCCCGTCACGTGGTCGCGCACGCCCGCTCGTGGGAGGCATCGCGCTTGTCAGAGTCTCGGTCAGGTGCGCTTCTGCGGCGAGGAATACTGCGGACACTGAAACACCAGTGGTCGGCAAACTGGTTAGTCCACAGAGCCCAATAGCAACAGGACAACGATGGAATGTCTTGGGAGAGCCACATTTTTTAAACCTCAATTTCTTCTGACGCCGCTTCTTCAACACAGACTCGCCCGGGGCCGTGGTGTTTTGTGGAAGAGCCACACTCAAGAGGCAGAAGAGCCGCGGTTTGCCGACCGCGGCCCTGAAACAAAGAGATCAGAAACCCTTCTAATTTGAAAACCACTTCAACGTGCAAACCTCTCAGATAAGCAACAGAAATGTTCTTCATGCAAAAAAAAAAAAAAAAAAGATTCAGGAAACTACAAACTTTTCATTTAATAAATAATAATAATAATAATAATAATAATAATAATAATGATAATAAAAACAGCCACTGCGGTGACATAGGGCACGAGTGGAGAATGACGCTGGGGACCATGAGACCAGTTTCCGTGCCGTCTGCAAAATCAGGGTTTCTGGAGAAAAGTCAGGAGCGGCCGCTTCGTTCTCGAAGCCGAGAACGTCCCCCAAAAACCTTTGTTTGCCCTCATATTCCATAATGTTCTGCTCTTACAGTCAATAAGCCATTAGTAATCAAGAGAGGTATAATTTATTAATTACCCCGCGCATTAATATTTCATCTTTCTGGTTGCCGAGCATATTTCTAAATCTACTTTTTAATTACATTTTAGGGACGTAAATCTTCCAGGCAGCCATTAGAAAGGGAGCTTTCCTGCACATTAAGGTGCCGATCACTTTACGGCAGCTGGTGGTGGGCTCCGCGATGGCACTTGGTCGAGTGGCCGTCGGGGTGCGGGGCCTCCTGGCTGGCTGGCAGCTAATGGCACAGCCGTGAGAAGGGAGGGCCGCAAGGAATTTGCAGAGACACAGAGTAGCCGAAGCAGAAAGAGAAAGAAACAATGTATCAGAAAGTGAAAGAAACTGTATCAGAAAGAGAAAGAAACAATGTATCAGAAAGAGAAAGAAGCAATGTATCTGAGCAGATGTCCTGGGCAGCGGCCCCTTAACCAGGCAGCACCGTCCATGGCAGATCCCGGCTGAGTTCTGCGCAGATGGATCCTGGCATTTAGCATCCATGCACATCAGCAGCGCTTTTCTGTCGAGGCTTGGCCAATGCTGGGATTTCTGAAGCCATAACAAGAGCTCCCTCCCCGTTCCCCCTCCGGCAGTGATGCTGGATGCCAGCGATAATGACTTTGTCTCTCCGAGTGCCTCCCCCAGCCTTCCATCCAGGTGAGGAAGTTTTTGTTGAAACTGGAGCTTGTAGGCCGAAACTGGTGTGGCTCAGTGGATAGAGCGTAGGCCTGCGGACTGAAAGGTCCCGGGTTCGATTCCGGTCAAGGGCATGTATCTTGGTTGCGGGCACATCCCCAGTGGGGGGTGCACAGGAGGCAGCTGATGGATGTTTCTCTCTCATCGATGTTTCTAACTTTCTATCCGTCTCCCTCCTCTCTGTAAAAAAACAATAAAATATATTTTAGAAAGAAACTGGAGCCTGTAACTCCAAGTTTCTGCGTCTGGAATGCCTGATGTTTCAAGCACCCTGGGGAGCTTCTCCCATCCACAAAAGTCCATTTTTGTTTATAATACCAAACAGGAGACTAGAAAATACCCACCCCTCCAGGCTCAAGTATATTGTATACATTTGCCAACTCGTGCCTTTCAGTGTGTGTGGGTCGTTTAAGCCGGGTCACTGAATCATCTGGAATCGGCCACTGACGTCACGAGGGGATGAATAATTGAGCGAATACTCACGTGAGCGCATTGAAGAGCAGTTTTCCTCAGAACGGGTCCCTACAAAATAGTCCTTTTTGGCTTAAAAATTTTTTTTCCATTCTAGGCCAGCCGGCGGGGCTCAGGGGTTGAGCTTCGACCCAGGAATCAGAAGGTCATGGTGCAGTTCCCTGGGGTGCAGGCTCGATCCCCAGTGTGGGCTGTGCAGGAGGCAGCCCATCAATGATTCTCTCTCCCCATGGATGTTTCTCTCTCCCTCTCCCTCTCCTTTTCTCTCTAAAATCAGTGAAAAAATACATATTTTAAAAATGTCCATTCTGGAACATTCTTCACACAGCCCTCATCTCTGCGGCCCTTACCCACGCAGGTCTTGGGGGCAATGAGGGGGCTGCAGAGAGAGTCAGATGGAAGTCGAAGGCTTTGGGTTCGAGCTGCTCTCGGCGAGAATTAAAATTGGGGGAGACGGATGAGAGGAAGGAGACACCCCCGGTGACTCAGGAGGGAAAGAGAGGGCAGAGTGAAGGGAACGCCGGGCAGCATTTTACGACACCCCCTGCCCCCGGGAGATGGAGGCGGCTCTGCGCGGCTCCGGGGACGGAGCCTGCGGGCCCAGCAGGGGTCACGTTTCTGAGGCCGGAGGGGCATGCACACCTTGCAACTAAGTCACAACTCCGAGCCGCCCTTGGGATGCATTTAATTTTTAAAGGGCGGCAGCAAAAATAAACAAATAAGTAAAACAAAAAGGTGGTAGCAATCCTATATAATAAAAGAGAAACATGCAAATTTGACCATAGCTTGGCTCCTGATTGGCTATGCTACCAGCCAATCAGGAGCGGGGGCGGGACCAAGTGGCACGAGTGCCAGGCCTGGGAGTGGAGATGAAACAGCAGTGGCAGTGAGCGTCCAGCCCCTGGGGCCGGGTGTTCGCAGGCAGCCGGGGCTGAGCTGAGCAGGGCAATAGCTTGGGGTGAGCCATCAGTAGGACATCCCCTGAGGCCTCCCAGTATGTGAGAGGGGGCAGGTTGGATTGAGGGACCACCCACCCCCAGTGCACGAATTTTGTGCACTGGGCCCCTAGTAAATAAATAAATAGGTGGCTTCAAAAAAATAAAATAAAATAAAATAAAATAAAATAAAATAAAATAAAATAAAAAGGTGGCAGCAATAGTTTGCGTTCATGGCGTCGCCCTTGCCCGTTTGGGGGACTTCAGTTCTGTGAGCGGATGGACGAGTGAGAAGCGGCCCTGGCTCAGGGCACCTTCTATCCCCTTCCCCCGTCCCTCGGAAACGCCCACGGTGCCATCTTTCTCCCGGGGGAACAGCCCCGCTTTCACGCCTGCCTTCGCCATCATCCCCTCTCACCTTCCATCTGTCTTCTTTCCCCACCCCCTTCCCGTGGCTCCTCGTGGCTCCCCGTGGCTCCTCGTCCCAGCAGTCACGCATTCCCATTCCCGATCGGGCCACACAGGTGCCGGCCGGGTGTCTCGGGGGATTTTCCCCGCGGCCCCGTGCTCAGTGAGCATCAGCCCCCCCCCCCCCGCCTTCTCCTGTCCCCCACGAGGCTTTCCCAGAGGCCGTGGGAGGTCCGAGTGCGTTGCAGTGCGGTGAGCTCCAGCCTCAGGTTTGGGGGCAGGGCCAGGGAGGGTCACCGGCGGCAGCTCCCGTCGCTAAGGGCCGGGCAGGCCGCGGCAGGAGCAGCGGGAGGACAGAAGCGGTCACAGCACACGGCGTCCAGCGCAGCGGGTGCCGCGGCTGCCGGACGGACCCCAGGACCGCTGATCCGCCCGCGCTGGTGCCTCTCGGGCACTCTCGCCCGTTTGGCTGTGGACACCTTGGCTCAGAGACCCCCCGGGATTGCCGGGAACGAGGCTCCCGCCGGGTCAGAGCCACGTTCTCCTGGCCACACGCTCTCTGCTGTGCCGTCGGCCCCTGGAGGACGTGGGGGAGCCGCCCGCCACGTGGATGGCCACGGGTGTTCATGGCCACGTCAGGGCATCTCGGCAGCAGAACCAGTCCTCTCCCCCTTCCCCCCTTTCCCTTCCCGCCGGTGAGCGCGTGTCCCACGGCCCTTTGGGAAACCAGGCCTACGCCCCAGAGGCACACCGCGGCGTGGTTGCCCCTGTTCTCACACGAAGGGCACACGTGTGCGCGGGACAGTGACAGGGTGGCACCAGACCACGGTTCGGAAGCCGAACCGCCTCCGCTCCCAGCGTCACCTCGGCCTCCCGGGTGTCTCCGGGGCCAGTTACCGACGGGTTCCGTGCCTCGGTTTCCCCTCTGTGTAATGGCATTAGGGGAGCACGCAGTTCCCGGGCCATCGAGAACGAAGGGAGTTCATTCACTAAAGCTCTTGGACCGGGTCCGTTCTACACACAGAGAGCACCGTGTTCGTTGTTTTTAAATGTCTCTTCCTTCATTGAAACGGGCATTTAAAAATATGTGCCAGCAGGAAAAGCGTCATAGTGGGTGAGTTGGATGCAGCAGCAATAAAACCATATCAGCTTTTATTTATTTATTTAAAAATATATTTTATTGATTTTTCACAGAGAGGAAGGGAGAGGGACAGAGAGTCAGAAACATCGATGAGAGAGAAACATCCATCAGCTGCCTCCTGCACACCCCCTGCTGGGGATGTGCCCACAGCCACAGTAAATGCCCTTGACCGGAATCGAACCTGAGACCCTTCAGTCCGCAGGCCGACGCTCTATCCACTGAGCCACACCGGCTTTATCTGTATCAGCTTTTATGATGATTCAGAAGAGATGTCCTGTGCGTCCACTGGAGAGGATCTCGTGATAGCGAAGTGGGGGCCGGGCGGGGTGGGGGGGCTCGGCATAAGTTCACTTCCTGCGCGGGCAGCTGCGGAGTCGGCTGGGTCCCCGCTGGGCCTGTGCACTGTGCGCTGTGTGGGAAGGTGCAGCCAGGAAGCCGCACAGGGAGACCCCCCCCCCGAGGCCGCCGGCGCCTGGCGCTGGAGAAACCCCATGAGATAGATGCACATCCCCCGGGTGGGCAGGGGGTCCCCTTGTTAACTCGGCTTCGGATCCCCGGGAGCGAGTGCCTCGTGGTGACGCCTGACAGCTTCACGGGGGGAAAATAAACACCGGCACAGGTACGTCGCGTGGCCTCGACGCGTGACCGAGACTAAAGCCGACCCGTCCATTAAGACGGGCAGTACCGGGACCTCTGACTCTTCCCGAGGCTCTCAAGGCCCCGTGCGCCTCCAGGAGACGCTCCATCTCACCGGAACGCTAATCAATGCCGAGAACACGCGCCATCAATTATTCACACGCGTGGCCAGCCGCTCCCTCCCTCTGCGCGTGAGCGGTGGGCCCCCCGGGACGTGGGAACAGAGGCCGGGCTTCCTCACCTTGGCGAGTGTGACCGAGAGGGGCTGAGGACCCTCAGAGAGCAAACAGGGGACCCCAACCTGGTCCAGGTGTGGCAGGGACACGCCCCGAGCGGCGTCTCATTGGACGGAGCTGGGTCCCAGCTCTGGCTGCGTGTTCTCTCCCCGCACATTAATATTTCATGCCCCCATTTCAAAATAAAGTCATAATGCGCACCATAAATCACAGGCCAGGGGTAATCAACCACTCTGGTTTCTGTGAGCTGCCCGCCGACCGTCCTTAAGTATCCCCGCCATTAGCGCGGGCGAGCCCAGCGTTCCCCGGACCACTTTCCCTCTCCGCCTCCCGTCTTAAGTGGTGGGAGCGCGGAGAACAGCGCTGGATCCATTCATTAGCCGCGCACCCCTGCTATTCGTCCTCGTAATTGATTTCATTTCCACCCGGACCCGCCGCGATGACTTCACAGTCGAGAAGGACAACATGACTGACCTTGGTTTCATCAAAGACCAGGCCTCCCCCAGGCATCCTACGGGGGCGAAGAGGCGTCGCACGGAGACGACACGTCCAAAGGGAAAGGGGGGCAGGGGGTGAGGGTCGGAGGGATTGGAGGTGTCGATACAGGTTACGAGCTTTCATGAGTGGCTTATCTGTTCTTTTTAAAAAATATGTATTTTTTTATTGATTTTATTTCTACAGAGAGGAAGGGAGAGGGATAGAAAGTCAGAAACGTCGATGAGAGAGAAACATCCATCAGCTGCCTCCTGCACACCTCCCACTGGGAATGTGCTCCCAACCAAGGTCCATGCCCTTGACCGGAATCGAACCTGGGACCCTTCAGTCCACAGGCCGATGCTCTACCCACTGAGCCACACCGGTTCCGGCTTATTAGTTCACTTTTTTGTTGTTTATTTACATAAACCCTCCAAATGGGGCTCCTCTGGGCTGTGGTCCTGGTTTGGTTCTTGTTAATCTTCCCGTTCCATCCTCCGGGGTTCGGTCACACCCTCCCGCTTGGACACTCTCGGCGTTGTCAGCATCGGCATCCGGGGAGGCCGGCGGGGTTCTACCTGGGACGAGGCGTCTGCGTGCCGGATGCGAAGAAAAGACCCGGGTGGGAGCTCCCCGGGCTCATAAACACGGGGCCCCCACCCATTAGCCCATCGACCCGATGTACTCCCCTCCCACCTCCCCCTTCCGTGAGTGACGCGTACATATTTGAAGGTGATGCTGCGGTGGTTTCTCGGGCGTGACCTCGTTCAGCATGGTCAGGGCGAGGCCCTGTTGTGGAGCCGCAGGGGCTGGCCCGGGAGCCCAGGGTCCGGGAGCGTGAGGCTCGAGTTTCCGGCCCCTGACGGGCACGCGCCCATCAGGGCTGCCTTCGGAGGCGGGTCTGCAAAGGGACCCACTCCGGGTCGTCACGGAGAAAGTGAGCCCCGTGGCCATGGGGCTGGCGGTGGCTGGGGTGGGGACACGGGGTGGAAGCCCACAGGAGCACGTGGAAGCATGGACACACTCTGAGTGGAAACCTGTTGATTCATCCAAACGTGACTGATGTTTGCAGAGTTTGTTAATGAGGGGTGATCCCTCCGCCGCTCAGGGTCACACCGGTTGTGTGTGAGAGAGCCGAGGGCTGGCCCCTGCGAGCCTGGAGCTGCAGGCCCTGTAGGAAGCTTGGCCCTGGGCCACCGTGGGGGAGCGTGGTCTGCTCCTCAAGGCGCTGGGTTCTGCGTACCGGCCACCAGATCTACGTAAAAAGCAACAAGTTGCCCTAACCCGGTGGCCGGCAAACTGCGGCTCTCAAGAGCCACATGCGGCTCTTTGGCCCCTTGAGTGTGGCTCTTCCACAAAATACCACGGCCTGGGCGAGTCTATGTTGAAGAAGTGGCCTTAGAAGAAGTTTAAGTTTAAAAAATTTGGCGCTCAAAAGAAATGTCAATCGCTGTCCTGTTGATATTTGGCTCTGTGGACTAATGAGTTTGCCGACCACTGCCCTAACCGGTGTGGCTCAGTGGATAGAGCGTCGGCCTGCGGACTGAAGGGTCCCAGGTTTGATTCCGGTCAGGGGCATGGACCTTGGCATATCCCCAGTGGGGGTGTGCAGGAGGCAGCTGATGGATGTTTCTCTCCCATCGATGTTTCTAACTCTCTATCCCTCTCCCTTCCTCTCTGTAAAAAATCGATAAAATATATTAAAAAAAAAAAAAGCCTGGGTGTCATGCCAGGTCTCCCCCGCCCCCCCTCCCCCAGGAAGGTGCCAGGGGCTCCTCCTCAGCTTTAGTCACCCGCAGCCCGGGGTTGGCTGAACATTTATTTTCTGTGGGAGAATCAGGGAGCTGTCGATGCTGACATTGCTCGCGTGGCTTTCAGAGGGAGCACGGAGGAGTGCATCATGGGAGAGCGCAGGTGAGACTGGAAGCCGAGCCGGCCTGTCCCCCCCGGCCTGTCCCCCCTCGGCACTTCCTGGGCTCTGGGAGGTGAGAGCAGGTCAGGCCTTTCAGGGAGGACGGGGCGAGCCCGCGGGCGGTCGCTGTGGGCAGGGAGAGGGCTGAGCGTTGGACTCGGGGAGGAGCTCGGTTTGTTTCGAGGAGGCATTTAAGACCCCTCCCCCCCTGCACTCTGGAGCTGAAATGGATGGGGAAGCTGGGAGGAAAAACAGGTCAGGCTGGCCAGCAGCCAGAGGCGGGAGGTGCGGAGGTGAGCAGGCAGCGGGAGAGGGAAGGGGTGGCAGGTGCAGGCGTCCCATGTGCTCGGGGTGCCGTGTTCATCGTCACGTGCGTCCTGAGAGGCGGAGGTGATGGCGAGGAGAGGCTGTGGCTGCGGGAGAGGGGGCTGCGCTGGGAGACCCCCGGGCAGAGACGGGGGAGCAGCAGGTGTGTGTCCTGTCAAGGCAACACCTTCCTTCTTTGCAAACCAGGCTCCCGAGGCGAAACTGACCCCCAACAGGGCCACCTCTCTCCAGCATGCCCATTTCCTCCTGATGCCTAGGGGAGGAGGCCAAGGTCAAGGTCAAAAAGTTGATGCAGGAATGGCTGCTATGCATGCAGTAGGGGGCCCCTGGGAGGGACCCAGAACTTCCCAGTAAGTTCCTCGCCCCCAGGCTGCTGGGCAGTTGGAGCGCAGAGCTTGTGAACAATTGGGGTGGGCGCATCTGAGCCATGGGATCTGCTGCCCACGGGGTCAGGGGGGCGAGGAGAGGCTGGGAGTGTTTGCCTGTCAGCTTTCATCAGAAGACCGTCCCTGTCACTCAGTCTGGCTCCCTCAGGGCTGGCTCGTTGCTCATTGGCTGCTGCGGGGCCCACCCATTTCTGGTCCCGCCCACCTTCCGGGTGCTCAGTGTTTCCCTCTGAAACAAACGGGGGACGAACCCCCAAGCCATCACAGGCGCAGGGAGGAGCTCCAGTTCTGTAGAAGTAGAGCAATGACCTGGCTTTTTTTTCTCTTCTTAACCGGAAATTGGAGTTATTTTGGCTGCTTCCGTTGGAAGTCGAGCTCGGATTTCTAGGAGTGATGACTTTCTCTATTTTTATAAACAGACTGGTCTCAGAAACAACAAGCTCTCCGGAAAGCGTTTCCCACAATCCCTCAGTGACCAGTCGCTCTTGCTTGCGTCTGACCGCGTTGGAGAGGAGAGAGTGTTGCTCAGTGAGCGTGTCTGTGCTGAGGTCCTTCCAGGCCAGGACAATGCACCCTGCGTGGCGTGGGGGCCCCCGATGGAGGCCTGGGGAGGCGTCCCTCAGCTCCCGCGCCCTGTGCCCGTGGGGTAGCTCTGGAAACGCCGGGTGAGCCCCCCCCAACCATCTCCGTCTCCTTATGTTATGGAAGGTCCCTGTGTCTCTGGTTTTGGGGTGAGTTGTGCCCATGATGGTGCCACCGGCATCCTTTCATTTAAAAACCTGGACTTAAGTCCTTCTCCCCCAAAATGCATATGGGAAGAGGCCAAGGTCAAGGTCAAGGTCAAGGTTGAGCCCAGGACATTTTGTCTCCATTTCACAGATGGAAAGCCTAAGGTCATTTTGACATAGTTTTTACACACCGAGTGGCCAGATGATGATGATCTCTGAACGCATGATAATCTGGCCACTCAGTGTAGACGGACCACAGAGTTGGGGTTTCAAAATCGGGATTTTCCGTGTCTAAGCACTGCATTGTGGGTAGTTAGAAAGAAGCAGAGGACTTGCCGGCCAGAGGCTGGGGGCCACTATCTCCTGGTCCCTTGGCATATCAAGGATGGGAAGCTTTCCCTTACACATCAGTGCGCTGAGTGGCCAATGATTGTGGTCTCTGGCCGCATAATCATATATCAGCCTTTTATTCTATAGGATAAACACGGAGTGGCCAGATGATGACACCGTCAGAGATCATAATCATCTGGCCGCTCCGTGTATGTCTCCCAGAATTACAAACTGCATTGCAAGTGTTTCTTTATTCGCTGCGGCCCTGGGACCATTCGCAGAGCTCTTTTAAAACGTAAGCTGCGAGGTGCCGATCACATCGGCCACGGGTCCACGTTGGCTCCACAGAAACTCCCGGAGCCTCTCACCGGCTGCTCGGCGCGCCCCCTCCCCGCCGCCCCGCCGCCCCGCCTCCCGTTCGGGCCGCTCCCGCCTAATTGCCGGCCCATCGGTAGCAGGAAACAATTACTCCCAATAAGCCCGGTACCCGCTCCGCTCCTCCAGCGGATTATTTAAAAACAATATTTCCTTTAGATAACAATTTTGATAATGACGCAGGAAGGAACTGTACTCGCAATTAAACGAGCGTGCTTTGGCACAACAAGCAATAAAAAGCTTAACACTGAGCCCGGGCGAATTAAACGCCGGAACAGCGTCGGACAGCGCCGCGGTTCTGCTGACACGCTCGTTTCTGGGCGAAGGAAGGCTGTTTCGGTTTAATGCGCTTGTGGTTGGCAGCGGCTTAAAAGATCAACGTAAACTCGCTCCCCAACGGGTAACGAGGGCTCTAATGAAACCCCTCGCAGCGGGCTCTCACACCTCCCCGCTCCCCGGCCTTCTGCGGGGCGCAGCGGGACCCCCCTGGAGCCCGATGACACGCCCGTGACGTTATGGAGTGTTTGACAGGTTTTATGTGATGCCCGTGTGATTTACGGGGTCGCCCCGGGCCCCCACGTCGCCCCATCAGCCCCGTGTGCAGGCGCGGGGCGTGCTCGTTAACAGCACCCGCACCCACACGGTGGGCGCCCCGCGTCCCCGCTCCGCTCGGCGAGGTGAGGCCCCGGAGAGCGCGCGCAGAGCCGACAGATGTTCGTTATCATAATTACCGCTGTTACAGGAAACCGGGCTTTCTACATGATTATTCTGTTTTCCTTTCACACTTAATTCCGAGAGTAAACACAGCCGGCCTGCGTGCAGGGAAGCCGGCCGCCGGTTAACGGTTCTGAGCACGTCATTAGGGCTTTATGGTAAGTCACGCGTGGTGCTGGGAATGCGGGTTCGCCTAGGACAGACGCCTGCGGCCAAATCACGGGGCTCGTTACCCGAGACGGTGCAGGCGTGGAGCCTGCTGAGGAGGCAGCGAGGACCGTCCCGCGGCCTGGGGCCCCCCCGGGCCGACAGCGCAGTGACTGCAGGACAGGGCGATGCCCCGGGAGACAGGAGGAGGCAAAGGGGTTTCCCCTTCTCGCCCGGGCCTCCCGTCTCTGGTCTGGGGGAGACTCAGGACCGGAAGGCATCCTCACGCTTGTGGAGGAGCGTCCACGCCAGCTACTGAGCTGAAAGCAAACGGTTTCCCGGGGTGGAACTGGACCAGACCCCGGGCACCGAGGAGAGCAGGCAGGCTGCAGGTGGGGGGCTCCCCGGACAGACGGCTAGGCCCGCTCGGACCCATGGGAAAGCGGCGTGCACTTCACCCTGGACATTCACAGGGGGCCACACCGCTGTTGTTGGTGTTTGTTTAAACAGAGAACTAAAGAATGGACGCCTTTTGGGGGGCATTTAATAAAACAGTAAAATCGAGCACAGGTTTTACGTAAGTGAAGGGACACGTTACCCAGTTTCGGAGCTCAGGGTGTCTCAGAGGCCAGGGGTGCAGTAAAGAAGGAAACACGGGTGCTGAGAGGCCGACGGTGCCTCTTCCTGCGGGTGGTGGTGCCAAGGCAACGCCAACCGCGGGACCTGGGCCAGCCCGGGGCGGGGCTCCCCAGGGAGGAAAAGCCGGGGAGCAAAAGCACCCCCAAGTCCAAGAGAAACAAGTGCCCCAGAGAAACAGGCGGCGGTGGCTCCGCTCACAGCCCTGGAGCTCCCGACCTCGCTCACGGGCCCAGCCCCCCGACTACCCAGGCCCACGGGGGTGCCCAACTGCCTCTCAGTTCACCAGGGCTCCTGGGGTGTGGCTGAGTGACAGGCCTCCTGTGGGTGTGTCTGAGTGACAGGTCTCCTGTGGGTGTGTCTGAGTGACAGGCCTCCTGTGGGTGTGGCTGAGAGTGACAGGCCTCCTGTGGGTGTGGCTGAGAGTGACAGGCCTCCTGTGGGTGTGTCTGAGTGACAGGCCTCCTGTGGGTGTGTCTGAGTGACAGGCCTCCTGTGGGTGTGGCTGAGTGACAGGCCTCCTGTGGGTGTGGCTGAGTGACAGGCCTCCTGTGGGTATGTCTGAGTGACAGGCCTCCTGTGGGTGTGTCTGAGTGACAGGCCTCCTGTGGGTGTGTCTGAGTGACAGGCCTCCTGTGGGTGTGTCTGAGTGACAGGTCTCCTGTGGGTGTGTCTGAGTGACAGGTCTCCTGTGGGTGTGTCTGAGTGACAGGCCTCCTGTGGGTGTGTCTGAGTGACAGGTCTCCTGTGGGTGTGACTGACAGGTCTCCTGTGGGTGTGTCTGAGTGACAGGTCTCCTGTGGGTGTGTCTGAGTGACCAGGGAGGTTTCCTGTGGGTGTGTCTGAGAGTGACAGGTCTCCTGTGGGTGTGTCTGAGTGACAGGTCTCCTGTGGGTGTGACTGATTGACAGGTCTCCTGTGGGTGTGGCTGAGTGACAGGCCTCCTGTGGGTGTGGCTGAGAGTGACAGGCCTCCTGTGGGTGTGGCTGAGAGTGACAGGCCTCCTGTGGGTGTGTCTGAGTGACAGGTCTCCTGTGGGTGTGGCTGAGTGACAGGCCTCCTGTGGGTGTGGCTGAGTGACAGGCCTCCTGTGGGTGTGGCTGAGTGACAGGCCTCCTGTGGGTGTGGCTGAGTGACAGGCCTCCTGTGGGTGTGACTGAGTGACAGGTCTCCTGTGGGTGTGTCTGAGTGACAGGCCTCCTGTGGGTGTGTCTGAGTGACAGGCCTCCTGTGGGTGTGTCTGAGTGACAGGCCTCCTGTGGGTGTGACTGAGTGACAGGTCTCCTGTGGGTGTGTCTGAGTGACAGGCCTCCTGTGGGTGTGTCTGAGTGACAGGCCTCCTGTGGGTGTGTCTGAGTGACAGGCCTCCTGTGGGTGTGGCTGAGTGACAGGCCTCCTGTGGGTGTGTCTGAGTGACAGGCCTCCTGTGGGTGTGTCTGAGTGACAGGTCTCCTGTGGGTGTGTCTGAGTGACAGGCCTCCTGTGGATGTGTCTGAGTGACAGGTCTCCTGTGGGTGTGTCTGAGTGACTAGCTGCCTGGCTCCCGCCCCGTCTGCCGGGGGCGTGGAAATGAAGGGGAGGTGGAAGGAAAGGCTTTCCCACCGCACTCGCCCACGGAGCCCCTCAGCGTGCTGGACCCCAGGGTCTCGGTCCCTGCAGCCGCCGCCCGGGCTGGGGGTGCGGAGGCGCCGGGCGCTGAGCGGCTGCTGAGAACCATCGCTCAGGCGGCGGCGGCTGAGAGGATCCGTCACGGGGTGCCGAGGGCTCCGCGTGTTTCCTGTGAGTCCCCCGCCAGGAGGCCGTGGGGTCAGACGCGTCATCGCTCAGTCCCGTCCTTCCTGGAAGAGGACGCGGGTTGTTCAGATGAGGAAACCTCCCAGCCCATTGGCTCCCCCCCCCCCCCCCCCCCCCCCCCCCCCGCCGCCCCCAGCCGCTGCCCTGGGTCCAGCCGGAGCCCTGGAGCCGCTAGATGCTCACTAGGCACCCCCCCCCCCCCGTTCCTGTAACACTCATGCATATGCCAGACGGCGCTGCTGGCCGGCCTCACGCTCACAGGGTGGCCCCCCCGGCTCCCGCTTGTCGAGGGGACAGTGGCCAAGGAGAGCCACATCCTGGGAGAAGCTTCAGGGAGTAGCCGAGGCCCCGCCCTGTTAGTGCCTGTGGCTTTCGGAGGCAGCTCTGCGCCCCTCTGACCTCCTTCCTTTCGCCCAGGCCCCCCCAAACCCCTCTCGGCTGCCCATGCTCTCAGCCCCTCCCGCCCTCCCTCCCTCCCTCCCTCCCTCCCTCCCTCCCTCCCTCGGTGGTCCCGGCCACGCGTGCCAGAAGCCGCTGGCATGGTGTGGGCAGGTGGCGGCATCTTCTGATTTCTCCCAGAGCATCAGTCCCGTGTCCGTCTTGTGGTCCCGGAAGGTTCAAGGTCAGCAGTCACCTCGCCCGGTGACGTCCCCCTGTGGGCGACGGGAAAGCACAGAGTCAGGGGCGCTGGGCAGCCTGGGAGCCGGACGCCCTGTCTCCGGGGGGCTCTTCCCACACCCCGCGCGATCCTGTTTATGGCGCTCCCGCTTCTCTCCGTGCCCCGATTGCTTTTAAAAATGGAAACACGCCCTGGCCAGTGTTGCTCAGTGGGTAGAGCGTCGGCCTGCGGACCGAGGGGTCCCAGGTTCGATTCCCGTTAGGGGCATGCACCTTGGCTGCGGGCACATCCCCAGTGGGGGGTGTGCAGGAGGCAGCTGATCAATGTCTCTCTCTCATCGATGTTTCTAACTCTCTCCCTCTCCCTTCCTCTCTGTAAAAAAACAAATAACATATATTAAAAAATAAAATAAAAACGGAAACAGAACGCAGCCAGAGGAAGAGGCGCTGTGTTTGGCGCTGCCAGGCACCCGTGAGCCCCGACTCCGCGAGGCGTCATCCCCACAGCCATACGGGCTGCTGCGGCCGTCGGCACGGAACCGGCACACACGTTCCGGGCAGAGAATGGGGCACCTGGGAGACGGACCGGACTCCGGGGCTCCCCTCCGTGCGACTGTGTCGGGCCGGCTCGGAGGATTGCTGGGAGGGTTCCGTGCAGCCCCGGCCCCAGTCCTCGGGGTTCCGAGTCAGACATCCGCCCGCCGTGGCTGGGACACGGACTCCGATAACCCACACTCTCTGGTGGTTTGGCCCTTTTATTTCTGGGCTGACTCGGCCAAACCACGGTGGGGGCTGGGTGTCTGCTCCCCCGGGGCCGGTCTGTTCACTCGAAGGCTGTCGTTGGCCTCGCGCCTGGCCCGCCCCGCGAACGAGAGCGGGGCTGCTGAGGCTGCGCAGAGATATCTCGGGGCACAGCCAAGGCCAAGGCCGAGCGGCTCACTGAGGGCTCAGGGGCACTCCGGGGGGTGGGGGGGGAGGGGGCGGGGATGGGGGCAGGGTTCGTCCGGTTGGTGTGGGCCAGTCGAACAGAAGCCGGGACTGTGGGTCCGATGACTTTGGGGCCGTGGATTCTGTGTTGCCCCGTGGGTTTGCCAATTGTGGGCGTCAGAGCCTGGGATGGGAACACGGTTGAAGCCGAATCAGGGCCCGTGAACCATTCTTACTTAAAAGACTGAAAGTAAGAGTCTTGGGTGAATTTGAAGGCAAAAGCTCTCTCTCCTTCTCCCTGCTCTCCCTCCCCCTCCCTCGCTCTGTGTTCATCATTTTATGAACAAATGACCCTCGGAAATATTGTGTGTGGCTTGTGAGGTGACTCCAGGCTATGAGCTCTGTGAGGGGAGGGCCCCCCCCCCGTCCCTGCCCTCCCTGTCTCCTCCCTCCCCCCTGCCCCCTCCCTCCCTCCAGACCATGCTCTGGGGGCGTCTCCCTGTCTCCTCCTTCCCCCCTTCCCCCTCCCTCCCTCCAGACCATGCTCTGGGGGCGTCTCCCTCTCTCCTCCTTCCCCCCTGCCCCCTCCCTCCCTCCAGACCATGCTCTGGGGGTGTCTCCCGCTCTCCTCCCTCCCCCCTACCCCCTCCCTCCCTCCAGACCATGCTCTGGGGGTGTCTCCCGCTCTCCTCCCTCCCCCCTGCCCCCTCCCTCCCTCCAGACCATGCTCTGGGGGCGTCTCCCTCTCTCCTCCTTCCCCCCATGCCCCCTCCCTCCCTCCAGACCATGCTCTGGGGGTGTCTCCCGCTCTCCTCCCTCCCCCCTGCCCCCTCCCTCCCTCCAGACCATGCTCTGGGGGCGTCTCCCGCTCTCCTCCCTCCCCCCTGCCCCCTCCCTCCCTCCAGACCATGCTCTGGGGGCGTCTCCCGCTCTCCTCCTTCCCCCTGCCCCCTCCCTCCCTCCAGACCATGCTCTGGGGGCGTCTCCCGCTCTCCTCCCTCCCCCCTGCCCCCTCCCTCCCTCCACACCCTGCTCTGGGGGCGTCTCCCGCTCTCCTCCCTCCCCCCTGCCCCCTCCCTCCCTCCAGACCATGCTCTGGGGGCGTCTCCCGCTCTCCTCCCCCCCCCCTGCCCCCTCCCTCCCTCCAGACCATGCTCTGGGGGCGTCTCCCGCTCTCCTCCTTCCCCCCTGCCCCCTCCCTCCCTCCAGACCATGCTCTGGGGGTGTCTCCCGCTCTCCTCCTTCCCCCCTGCCCCCTCCCTGCCTCCAGACCATGCTCTGGGGGCGTCTCCCGCTCTCCTCCCTCCCCCCTGCCCCCTCCCTCCCTCCAGACCATGCTCTGGGGGCGTCTCCCGCTCTCCTCCTTCCCCCCTGCCCCCTCCCTCCCTCCAGACCATGCTCTGGGGGCGTCTCCCTCTCTCCTCCTTCCCCCCTTCCCCCTCCCTCCCTCCAGACCATGCTCTGGGGGTGTCTCCCACTCTCCTCCCTCCCCCCCTGCCCCCTTCCTCCCTCCAGACCATGCTCTGGGGGCGTCTCCCGGACTGTGGCCCTGACGGCTGAGCTCCGCGGTTAACGAGCTGCTGTGCTCCGTCTCCTGAGCTTGCCCCGCAGGCACCGGGAGGGCGTCCGCTCCGCGGTTTCCCGGGGCCGCTGCCCCCGCTCCCCGCTCCCCCCCGCTCCGTCTGACAGGATCTGGTCGAGGCTAATTGGGTTTGCGCTGGCGGACACGCTCCTCCGGGCACACTTGCCTTCTGGGCCGTGTGAGTGGCCCGGGTTCCGGGTCAGCCGGTCACTCAGCCGTGTGATTCCAGGCTTAACGGTGTCCCCGAGTCACGGCGACTCCATCACACTTCAGTTTATTGCTCCATAAAATCGTGTAACCACTCCTTCGCCATCCCCACCGAACTGCCTTTCTCCAGGGGCAGAGGAAAGATGTGTATACTTTCACACGCTTCTCTCTCTCTCTCTCTCTCTCTCTCTCTCTCTCTCTCTCCCTCTGTCTCTCTCTCTCTCCTCGCTCTCGCTCTCTTTCCTTTCCCAAAGAGATACCGTATTTTCCGGCGTATAAGAGGACTGGAACGGACGATGACAGGAGGAAGATCACAAACGATAGAGAGAGAGCAAGTGCTGGGCAAGTCCCCGGCGAATTAGCAACGCCCATCATAACTGCAAGTGATGGTATCTTATACCGGGCGTATAAGACGACCCCGACTTTTGAGGTTTTCCTGGGTTAAAGAGTCGTCTTATGGGCTGGAAAATGCGGTAAGTGAAATGCTGCAGGTGTCAGCGCAGAGCGCTTTGCGGGTGTGGCTGCGGCACCTGGTGCCAACACTGAGCACCGGTCCAGGATGGAGCCCTCGGGCGAGGCTGCCGTGGCTTCTGTGGCACAACACGTGGCCACACACAAATCCAAACCGTTTCCCCTCACAAAACAAGACGGCTGCACCTCATTTCTCGTTATCTTTACTCCGTAATCCTACCCAATAGAAGGGCAATATGCAAATTGACCGTACCTCCGATCAAGCCACGCCCACCAGCCAATCAGGAGCAAATAAACTCCAACCAAGATGGCTGTGGCCACTGAGAGGAGGGGCCGGCTGGGACAGCGAGCGCAGTGTCCATGCCCCACCAGCCTGGCCGCACCGGCGAGGAGAGAGGGAACGGGCCGGCTGTGCGGAGGGAGGGGAAGAACCAGAAAAATGGGTCTTTCCAGCTCCTGATGCTGATGGAGCCCTATGGGTGCTGGGCTCCTCCACCTGCAGCCCCCAGTCACAGCCCAGCAGACCCCTGTCCGAAGTCCAGATGTGACCAGCATGGCCTGCAGCAGGGGGGTGTTGGTGGGCACTCTACAGGCATCCAATCACTGCCCCAAAGCCGTGCCCCCTTCCCCCCCCCACACACACCCACAAGTAATACGGTCCAAGGGGGCAACTCCTGAGGTGCCACTACCATGGCAGCAACTGCGCACTGTGCCAGGCGGGGAAGCCAGACCTGAGAGCCCAAGTCCCCGAGTACCGACAGAGCGCAGTGTGCCGAGGCCCTGAGGAGGCCCGGGACAAGCATCTCCCCAGAGGCTGTGCGGAAGGAGGAGAGGAACCTCTGGCTAGAGGCCGGGTGAAGGATGCTGGTGTCTTTGCAGGCCGGGCTGAGGGACACCCCCCATTCCCCCCGTGCATGAATTTCGTGCACTGGGCCTCTAATTCTTATTATAAATCTGCGCTCTGTAGATGTGCCCACTGGGAACAGTCTTGCCCTGCTGCTCAGTGGCAAGATGATGGGAAGGCGCTTCCGTGTTGCACTTCTCTCGGGTCAGACTCGCGCCGCCGCCTGTCCTGCAGGCGTGGTCCGGGCGGGCGTGTGGGAGCTGAGGCAGACGTGAAGCGAGGGCTCATTTCGAAATGCAGATCGGTTGCTAGACCAATTGCCATCTGGGGTGAAGGGCCGTTTAAAAGAAACCGAAGCCCGTTTAGAACGGATGCCGTGTCATTTGCAATAGCGACGCGTGCCTGGACCGTGGGCCAGGCACGTGAGTCTCCTGGTGATGGCATGGTGCTCTGACCATCTCCAAGCTCCTCACGCACGGCTCCGTGTTCGCCGGGCGCAGCAGACGGTCTGCAAACTTCCCCGGCTCGACAGCTGCCTCTGGGCTGCTCAGCTGCAGAGAGCGCTCCAGGCTTCAGCTAAACGGGCCATCATAACTCCCGCGCACAGGAGGAAGAGCAATCGGTTCCAAATGAACAGAACGATTAAATTGTCACCTTAATAAAGGTTTGTTCTCTGTCCACGGCAAGTCCCTGGGATAGCTCGCTGTTCTGGAATAAGGCGGAGTGCTCTGAGCTTGACTGTCTTGTTGACCCACCCCTCCGCCAGCACCTTTCTGAGCCCCGCCCATGGGCAGTGTGCATGGGCAGGGGACACTGATACTGCTTTCCGATGGTGGCGGTTGTCACTGACCCTGCAGGGAGCGCCGGGGGCATTCAGCGTTTCAGGTTTCTTTAGATATATTCCCAGACATGGAATCGCTGGGCTATAAGGCAGCCCCCCCCCCCCTACTTTTTAAAATAAATCTTTATTGTTCAGATTATTACAGGGGTTCCTCTTTTTTCCCCTCCATAGCTCTCCTCCACCTGATCCTCCTTCCCACCTCCTGCCCTTATCCCCCGCCACTGTCCTCATCCATAGGGGTAAGATTTTTGTCCAACCTCTTCCCGCACCCCCCACACCCTCTTCCCCGTGAGAACTGTCAGTCCACTCCCTCTCTGTGTCCCTGGTTCTATTACATTCACCAGTCCATTCTGTTCATCAGAGTTTCCATTCGCTTGATTTTCAGATTCACTGTCCTTTTGTGACGTTTTGTGGAAACTCCGCTCTTCTCCGCAGTGGCTGCTCCGTCTGCGTTCCCTCCAGCGGTGGCCAGCATTCGCTTTGGTTTGTTGATTTTTGGTGGTAGCCATTCTGACAGGTGTGAGGTGGTACCTCATTGTCTTTTTAATTTGTATCTCTCTGATGATTAGTGATGTACAGCATTTTTTTCATTGTCTATGATCCAACCGTATGTCCTCTTGGGAAAAGTGTCTATTCAGGTCCTTTGCCCATTTTTAATTGGATTTTTCTTTTGAGTTGAGTTCTTTATAAATTTTGGGTACTAACCACCTATCAGATGTATCATTGGCCAATATAACCCGTTCAATGGGCTATCTTTTCGTTTATTTTGATGGTTTCGTTTGCTGTGAAACAATTTTAAGTTGGATGTAGTCCCATTTATCTATTTTTTCTTTTGTGTTCCTTGCTGGAGGAGAAATACCAGAAAAAGCATCGCTATGAGAAATGCCAGAGATTTTGCTGTGTGTGTTTTCTTCTAGGACTTTTTTGGTTTTGGTTTTACATGTAAGCCTTTAATCCATTTTGAGTTAATTCTCGTGATGGGTTTAAGAATTTTGTCTAGTTTCATTTTTTTGCATGTATCTGCTCAATTTTTTCAGCACCATTTTTTTGGAATAGATTATCTTTACCCCATTGTATGTTCTTGCCTCCTCTGTTCAATACTAAGTGAACACAAAGATATGGGTTTATCTCTTGGCTCTCTCTTCTGCTCCATTGATCTGTCTGCTTTTATGCTAGTACCATGCTGTTTTGCTTACTACTGTGGCCTTATAGTGTAGCTTGATATCAGAGAGCATGATACCTCCAACTTTGTTCTTTTTTCTCAAGATTGCTATGGCTGTTTGGGGTCTTTTATAGTTCCATATAATTTTTTTGAATATTTGTTCTAGTTCTGTGCAATATGCTATTTGTATGTTGATACGAATTGTGCTGAATCTATCTATTGCTTTTGCTAGTATATACATTTTAATATGTTAGTTCTCCCTATCCATGAACATGGTATATGCTTCTACTTATTTGTATCTTCATCAATTTCTTTCTTCAATGGCTTATAAATTTCTAAGCACAGGTCTTTTACCTCCTTGGTTAAATTTATTCCTAGGTACCTCATTCTTTGTTGTTGAAATTATAAATGGGATTGTTTTCTTAATGTCTTTTTTTCCGATAGTTCACATATAAAAATACCACTGATTTCTGAATATTAATTTTGTATCCTACTACTTCACTGAATTCATTTATCAGTTCTAGTAGTTTTTTTGGTGCAGTCTTTAGGATTCTCTCTATATAGTATCATGTGACCTACACCCAATGACAATTTTACTTCTTCCTTCCCAATTTGGATGCCTTTTATTTCTTTTTGTTGGATTGCTGTGGCCAGAACTCCTAGTGCTACGTTGAATAAGAGCAGTGAAAGGGGACATTCTTGTCTTGTCCTTGATCTTAAGGGAAACACTGTTAGTCTTTTTCTGCCCAGTGACTATGATGTTGGCTGTGGGTTTGTCATTAGTTTTTATTGAACTTTTTCCCCAAAGTTCTCAACAGATGTGAACTTTTCACACACAGGCTCTGCATCCCTGAGAGCAATGTATTCATAACCAACTTGCAGACGTAAAGACCTGTTAGCTCCAAAGAAGGACATGCGGTCTACAAGCAGCCCATAGGTTAAGAGAGGTTAGCTGCAGGTAAGAACAGCACAGAGCTACAAAAGGAAGAAAGTGAGCTGGAGGGCTAGAGAGATACGGAGAAGCGAGGGACAGGCAAGGCTAGTGTCTTGGCGGGAGGCTGAAGTCCGGGCTCTCAGAACTAACTGAGCAAGTTGAGGAGATGTCTGTCTCAACATTGTGATCTGCTAAAAGCCATTCAGCTGGGCTTTGACAATGAACCTACAACCAAGATTACTCTACCCAGCAAAACTATCATTGAAGGTCAGATAAAGAGCTTCACAGACAAGAAAAAGGAGTTCAGCAACACCCAAACCAGGATTATATGAAATGCTGAAGGATATTCTTTAAGAAGAGGAAGAAGAAGAAAAAGGTAAAGATAAAAATTATGAACAACAAGTACATGTCTATTAACAAGTGAATCTAAAAGCCAAGTGAATTAAAACTCTGATGAACTGAATAAATTGGTGAATAGAATAGAATCAGGGGCACAGAAAGGGAGCGGACTGACAGTTCTCAGGGGGAAAAGGTGTGGGGGTGCAGAAAGAGACTGGACAAAAAGCGTACACCTATGGAAGAGGACAGTCAGGGAGAGGTGAGGGCAGAGGGTGGGGTGGGAACCGGCTGGAGGGGAGCTATGGGGGGAAAAAAGAGAAACAATTGTAATAATCTGAACAATAAAGATTTATTAAATTTAAAAAAAATGAACCTTCCAGTGTGTGGATTACCCCTCAGTGCAGCTTTAAAGAAGGCCCCGGTGTGTCCAGGACTCAGTTACAGGTGCTGGCAGTCACCTTGCTGCCATGTGACTTCCGAATGCTCCCAGAACACCACAGAGCCGGGGGAGCCCGGTGTGGACGACAGCAGCCCTGCCTGGCGGTCTGCAAACTCAGAGACGAAAACAACCACAAAAGATGGCTTGAAAAGTAGCTATTTCACCACAAACAGGTTATGGTGGGCGGTCACGTCCGAGGCCAGTGTTTTCCTTGGCAGAGATCAGCTTCTTTGGTGACCCATTTGCCTTTGTCTTGCCTTTCTCCTTCTCAGATAACGTCTCTGCGAGAAGTCTGCTAAACTGTAACTTCCCTTTTCACCCAGGACCCCTGGGGCACAGCCAGGTGCGGTGCGTGCCAGGACGCCACAGATTCCTTCATGATCATGGTAATTGTTCCCACACCAACAGCGTGTCCATCATGTCACTGTATCCAATCCCAGGTGGGATTGCTTATCCCACCTCCTTAATCCATCACCAGTGAGTTCCTTGTGACTCACCTAAGTCTCTTTCCTTTGACGGCAATGCCTAAATACAGTGGTAACCCCCCGTTCTAAGGAGCATTATCTCAATTCGTTGAATTCTGCTTCCCGGCATATGTTGACAGTTTGGCTCAAAATAAACTCACTAAAATTCTTTACAAGTTTCAATGCTTTTTGGTTTTTTTTGTTAACACCAGACAGGGCCAGAGGGTCTGGAAGACCGCCAGGAAAGGAGGGGCGCTCCATATTTGGGGTGAAGGGAGACAGTGTGGAGCTGAGGGGCTCCACTCACCCCAGGCCAGGGGCGTCTGGAGTGCAGAACCAGCAGCACCCAGAGGAATGAGTGGCCCGATCATTTGCCAAGATCTTGGGTTTGACACTAGATTCTCCTCACGGGGCAGACAGAAGGATCCTCTGGACATTGCACCGCCTCAAGTGACGTGGGTTTCTCTGAAATCAACAGAAAATGTCTCTTATCTGATTTGTTGTTTATTTTTACGGAACGTTCTTTATTTTATCTGTAGGTATAGTCGGCTAACTAAGCTTTGTCAAAAGTATCTTCCTACCCGTTTGGCTCAGTGGATAGAGCGTTGGCCTGTGGACTGAAGAGTCCCAGGTTCGATTCCCATCAAGGGCATGGACCTTGGTTGCGGGCACATCCCCAGTGGAGGGTGTGCAGGAGGCAGCTGATCGATGATTCTCTCTCACCGATGTTTCTGACTTTCTATCCCTCTCCCATCCTCTCTGTGAAAAATCAATAAAGTATATTTTAAAAAAGTATGTTCCTGTAATGAACAATTCCAGAAGCTACGCAGTGAGAAGAAAGATTAGGTGGTCAAGTACCTCAGAGGAAACTGTGCCCTCTATCCCCACGCCCATGGTCACAGGTCACAGTCCTGGGTTAAAGGCTCCACGAAATTCCTGCACTGGGGGTGGGTGATCCCTCAGCCCAACCTGCCCCTCACACATGCTGGGGGCCCTCTGGCGAGGCTTTAGGCCTTGGGCACCCAGCCATCACCCTGCAATGGGGCAGATGGCTGGCTCCATCCCAGACCTTCCCCCCCCCCCCCCAAGGCCTTAGCCCCCGGCAAGCATGGGCCTCGGCCTCGCCCCCCCCCAGGCCTCCCCAGGCCCGGGCTGCCTTAGCCACGCCCCCACGCTCCCGATTGGCTGGTGGGCGTGGCTGGTGGTGAGGCTTGTGGGTGTAGCGAAGGTATAGTCACATTTGCATATCACTGTTTTATTAGATAGGATTATTATTTTTAATCCTCGTCTAAGGATATTTTTCTTTTAAAAAATATATTTTATTGATTTTTTAGAGAGGAAGATAGAGGGACAGAGAGCTAGAAACATCGATGAGAGAGAAACATCCATCAGCTGCCTCCTGCACACCTCCCACTGGGGATGTGCCCGCAACCAAGGGACATGCCCTTGACCGGAATCGAACCCAGGACCTTTCAGTCCACAGGCCGACGCTCTATCCACTCAGCCACACCGGTTAGGGCCCAAGGATATTTTCCCATTGATTTTTAGAGAGAGTGGAAGAGAGAGGGAGAGACAGAGAAAGAACGATGTGAGAGAGACACATCGACCGGCTGCCTCCTGCTCGCACCCTGACCGGGGCCTGGGCCGGGGAGAAGCCCGCCACCGAGGCCCGTGCCTTTGAGCAGAATCGAACCCGGGACACTTGGGTCTGCAGGCCAACACTACCCACTGAGCCACACCGGCCAGGGGCACAACTCGGTTTTATCACGTCTGACCAGTGACCCCGAGTGCAGCAAGCGTTCTCCGTGGACCGGCAGAAGGTCAGGTGTCAGGCAGGAGGAGGCGGAGGAAGAACGGGGTGCGGAGCCCACATACAGCCAACGGGGTGGGGCGGGAGGGAGGGGAAGCCCTGGCGGGTGAGCCCCCCGCAGTACCGGGCGCTCGGTGCCAGCTGTGGGCTGGGAGGCGCGTCTTCCCGAGGCTGGCATCAGAAACTGCTGTCACGCGCTTGGGCCCCGCCCCAGTCGGACCCAACAGGATCTTGCTGACAGGAGAGCAGAATTCTGGGCCGCAGGCGAGCTGCTCTGATCCTCAGGCGGGGCGGGGGCTGGCCGGGGGAGGGGGTGCGCTGCTCCATTACAGCCTCTCCCCCACTTCCCCACTCCCCCCACCCCAGGTTCTCATTCCCCTAATTTCTCCCCCAAAGGGATGTCTGCTACGCCCCGCTTTTCAGTCCCCTCCGTTTCGTTTCCCCCGGGACCTGGGGCCCCGGGGCCGGTACCTTCCTGAGGGGGGCGCACACACCTGTGGTGGCATTTTGGTGGCCTCTCTGTGGACGCGTTAGCGGCATCGCTCACGGAATAAGAACTGCTGTGCTCACGGCGGAGAAGGGGAGCGAGCCCGGCCGAGGGGCTGGAGGGCCAGCAGCACCGGCCGCCCCCACGCACTGGGGCGTGTAATGGAGCCATTTAACGAAAATAGGTACGAAAGACGCGGGTAATTAGAGGGAAAGGTCGCGGATCCCGGCAGTTGAGATGGAGGTGATGTGAGAAACAGGACTAGAACTTCCAGGAAAGTCTGTCCTGGGGGGCCTCGGAGAGCCGCACAAAGTGGTTTGCATTTCCAGCTTAATAGCCCGAGGCAGGCCCGCCAGCTGGGGCACAGACCCCGCCCCTCCCTGGCAGCGGGGCGGCTCTGCGGGCAGCTGCCCGCCCGCCCAGGGCTCCGCAGGCACGCCCCTGCTGCTGGGCTAGTGCTGGGTCTCTTCACACGGCGCCGTCCCCACCTTCTCCCAGGGAGAGCGGCCAGCGTTTCTCTTCTTTTTCCAGCTTTTCTGTCATCAGAGGAATATAAGCTCGGCCGGTGTGGCTCTGTGGTTGAGCGTCGACCTAGGAATCAGGAGGTCACGGTTCGATTCCCGGTCAGGGCAAGTGCCCCCGGGGGGCGGGGGGGCGTGGGCTCGACCTCTGGGGGAGGGCGGGGGCTCGCGGGAGGCAGTCGATGCAGGATTCTCTCTCATCACTGATGTTTCCATCTCTCTCTCCCTCTCTCTTCCCCAATCAAAAGATATTTAAAAAAAGAAAAGAAAAATAAGAACTGCAAATGGGATGCATCGAATGTTGCCTCTAAGTCACAGGCGCTTTACCTCTCAACCCCGTGTGCCGGAAGCCGCTCATTGTTTTAATGACGGACGGAGGGCTGTGGACGGGGAATCCGGATTGCTGGTCAACCTGGATGGCTCTGAGGGGTCAGAGCTAATGACTAGACTTTGGTCATTGAAGCAGCCTCCACCTGTGAGTCCTAAGTAGATTCACTGATTGGCTTTTACTGGCGTTTCCTGCCTGGGGATACGGGAGCACCCTATAATCTTAATCCTAACAAAAGGGACAGCAAAGCCAGAGCGGGTCGTAGTCCTCTCCTGGGCTTCCGCCGGGCCCCCGTTTCCCGAATTAACCCTTTTCTAGTCTTTCCTTTGTGTGTGGCCATCTCCGGAACCCGAACGCTGAACCGGAACCCTGAACCGCGCGGGAGGTGAAAGGGTTCCCACACCTGTGTCTGTGTCCGAGCACGCCCTCCATGTGCCGGGCCCTCCTTTTCTGCCCCCTCTCCCTCCATCCGGCCCGCTGCAGTCCCGGTGAATAAGGCTGCTTCCTCTCGCTCTCTCGGGGGCCACCTCTGCTCCTGCTCTGGCTACCAGGGGTGCTTGTCTCTCTGGACAGATGGGCCGCTGCGAGGTGGACCCTCTTATTCACTGTGGTAGGGTCTTCCCTTCCGCCTCTACCCCGTGTGGTCCCTGGAGGAGTGCTCGGCAGCTGGTCCGGATGCTTAGCCATTTATGAATGAAACTAGAGGCCTGGTGCACAAAATTTGTGCAGGGGTGTGTGTGTGTCTCTCAGCCTGGCCTGTACCCTCTCCCATCTGGGACCCCTCGAGGGATGTCGTCCTGGGATCGGGCCTAAACGTGCGGTCAGACATCCCTCTCACACTCCAGGACTGCTGGCTCCCTAATTCTCACCTGCCTGCCTTCCTGATTGCCCCTAACCACTTCTGCCTGCCAGCCTGATCACCCTCTAACCACTCCCCTGCCAGCCTCTTTGCCCCTAATTGCCCTACCTGCAGACCTGGTCAACCCTAACTGCCCTCCCATGAAGGCCTGGGTTACCCCCAATTCTCCTTCCCTGCAGGCTTGGTTGCCCCCAACTTCCCTCCTTTGCTGGCCTGGTCAACTCTAACTTCCCTCCCCTGCAGGCTTGATCACCCCCAACTGACCTCCCTTGCAGGCCTGGTCCCAACTGCCCCCCCAGTCTGGCCATCTTGCGGTGGCCATCTTGTGTCCACATGGGGGAAGGATCTTTTTAAAAATATATTTTATTGATATTTTTTTTACAGAGAGGAAGGGAGAGGGATCGAAACATCGATCAGCTGCCTCCTGCACACCCCCTACTGGAGATGTGCCCACAACCAAGGTACATGTCCTTGACTGGAATCGAACCTGGGACCTTTCAGTCTGCCAGCCGACGCTCTATCCACTGAGCCAAACCGGTTTTGGCAAGGGGGAGGAGGACAGGATCTTTGACCACATGGAGGCAGCCATCTTGTGTGTTGGAGTGATGGTCAATTTGCATATTCCTTTTTTATTAGGAGGGATAATGAAAGAAAGGAGAAGGGAGCTCGTTTTCCGGGAGCCAGCTGGAAGTGTGTGCATGACGGCTGTTCCCTGTGGTGGCAAAACCAGAATTTACCGTAAAGAACAGATGGGCACCTCTGTCTCCAGAGACCCAGCCCACGGCACAGGCACAGGCATCCCACGGTGTTAGAACCCTCTCTAGTGACCGACACCTCCCACCTCCCATCATCTTGTGTGAGCAAAATGAAGGATAACGGAGTGCCATGTGAGGTGTGGATCTGTCACTGGCCAATAGAAATACAGGGCACCCAGTTCACTTTGAATTTCAGATAAGCAGCGAGTAAGATATTTTAGTATACGTGTGTCCCTTATACTCCGTAATTGGTCTGCAAACCCTACGGGGGTCGTGCTACTGTTGTTGCTGGAGATGGATGCAGCTTTGGGGAGACCATGGGAAAGGATCAATTAACGAGCTGTCCTTCCTCTCTAAGACATCACGGGGACGGCGTCTTCTTGCAGAACAAATGACCACTTCCCAGTAGTTCCACATCTCAGTCCTCTTGCCTCTCTTTGTAGTTTGGGGGGGAGGGGGCACATGACTCAGTGAATTAGCATGGTGTTCTCAGCAGTTGCTCATAGAAGCTGAGAAATATTTGCAAGAGTAAGTGACTGCAATTTTTCCTTGAATTTTACACATGAAGGCTTGCTGTAACATGTATGAAGCATGATTTTTCACATATCGTGAGATATTTCCATACTAGAGGCCCGGTACATGAATTTGTGCACATTGGGGTCTGGCCGGCCCACTCCAATTGGGGCCAATCAGGCCGGGCTTAGGCAGGAGAAGGGCCCCAGGTGGTAGGCTGTCTGGCCCGCCCCCTGGTCAAACACCCAATCAAATTCCTGCTTGAACTCCTGGTTGAGGGGACAATTTGCATATTAGCCTTTTATTATATAGGATTACTTAGATATTACTTTAAAAAATGGTGTTAATAGGAATATGAGTGATTGTGATCTATAGGATGAAATTAAGACATTTTGTAATATTTCCTATTTGAACATGATATCTAAAGTTCATGCATTGTTTCCAGATTTAAGAACTGCTTTAAAATGTTTATTGCTGATTCCACTCACTACTACCTCAACAGAGCAAAGGTTGTCTTCAAAATTTAAATGATTAAAAAGCTCTCTTGTCTCAGTTGGCTTCCAGTCAATGCAATGCAAATTATGTGACCATTTTGATTATAAATGACATTTGAAATGAAAGTAAAAAAAGACATAATTTTGTGGAATAAATATGTATTTACATTTTATGACTGTTAATAATGCTGACCCACCAGCAGAGCACTATGATATTAATTATTATCTAGTACTGACATGTATTTCTAATAATATTAGTTATTAATTACAAGAGGCTTGGTG
This sequence comes from Antrozous pallidus, assembly GCA_027563665.1. NCBI lineage: Eukaryota > Metazoa > Chordata > Mammalia > Chiroptera > Vespertilionidae > Antrozous > Antrozous pallidus. The sequence goes on along the minus strand of CM050514.1, from coordinate 2,876,852 downwards.
CATGGCTTTATGCACTGAGGAGGGGTGTGGCCTGTGGGGCTTGCACACTGACCACCAGGGGCAGCTCATGCATTGAGCATCTGCCCCCTGGTGGTCAGTGTGCATCATAGCGACTGGTCGACCAGTTGTTCTGGTCATTCCGCCATTCGGTCACTGGGCTTTTATATATAGAGATTATCTATTGCTGATATTTATTCCTAATAATATGAATGATTTCATTGTGGCGACCTTTAGTCACCTAAAACCCATAACTGTGTTTTCTTACGTTGTTATCATGTAGCATGCCGACAAGGTAGAAGGATACAACATGCTTTCTTTACATTTGTTAATTGGTATTTAGATGTAGGCGAGGGAGCTCCCTGTCTCGTCCTGGACGCTACAGATTTGGGGACCAACCTGTGTGGAAGGGCCGGCAGCTCCCGCTTCTCCCTCAGCATCTGGCGAAGGCGGGAAGGAGTCCGCAGGAGCCCGGGAAGAGTCAGGGCTCACGTCCCCGTCGCTTTTCGAGGCCGCGGGGGACTCCCTCCTGGTTCTCTCCTGGCTGCTGGGGTTTGATGTTGATCTCTGGATCTCTGGCTTGTGGAAGCATTGCCCCAACCTCCGCCTGGATCTCCCCATGGCCCTTCCCCTCTGTCTCCAAGTTCCCCCTTTTTACAAGGACACCATTGCTACTGGCCTAAGGACCACGCCGATGACCTGTCTTAAGAATGACATCTGCAAGGTCCTTAGACCAAAGGCCACTTTCTAAGGTGCTGGGGGCTAGGACTTCAACATAGGAAATGGGGGGGGGGGCGCGAGGTTCAACCCATAACAGGACCCCGTCTTGGTCACTAGGTGAAATAGGTGTATGGGGGGGCAGTGGAGCTGAGGTGGGAGCTGGGTACTGGAGTCCAGGGCTGAGGTCATGGTGAAGGTCGGGCATGGCAGGGAGCACTTCCTTTCCCACAGACTTGGTAATTAAAGAAAACAGAAACTTTTATTTTATTTTTATTGTTTGGTGGAGAGGACGACGGGCTGGAGCCCTTAAAAATGCACTTTAAAAAATCCCACAGCCTGGCCGATTTGGCTCAGTGGCTAGAGTGTCGGCCTGCAGACTGAGGGGTCCCGGGTTCGATTCCGGTCAAGGGCATGTACCTTGGTTGTGGGCACATCCCCAGTGGGGGGTGTGCAGGAGGCAGCTGATCGATGTTTCTCTCTCATCGATGTTTCTAACTCTCTGTCCCTCTCCTTTCCTCTCTGTAAAAAAAAAAAAAAAATCAATAAAACATATTTTAAAAACCCACGGCTGCAAAAATCCCACTTAACCATTGACATCGAATCTCATCTGTGCGTGCCTGTGTGTGAACGCATTTTAAACCCCCACGACGTGGCTCTGCTCTGTAGCAGAAGTGAGTTCCCCGGCTCCAGGCAGGCGAGTGTCCTTGTTCTGTGGTTTAAGTGCAAATGGGCAGAGACGAAGCTGCTGCTGCCGCCTGTGCAGCTGAAGCAGCAGGTCACTGGGTGCCAATCCCGCTGGCGGCAGATGTGTGGGCCCCTGGAACCTGCCCCCAAACTCCCCCAACTTCTATCTCTGGATTTCAGGGCCAGCAGGTGGGAGGATTCCACTGTCCACAGACAGAACGGGGGAGCACAGCCCCGTGTGCGGACAGAACGGGGCGCTGTGGTCCCTCGGGTCCCAGCCCGGGGCCCGGCGGCCACTGGACCAGACCCAGCACGGTTTTCCCACCGCAGTGCCCCCCGGAGCCCGGCGCCTGGCCCTGTCGCCGAGCTGAGTCTAAACATGGACCCGCGGGCGGGGACTCACTTCCAGGAACAGAGGATGTCTCCCTGGCTGGCGGCTCACTGGCGCTGATTCAGGCCTCCTGGGAGCCGGTCAAGGTCATGGCCATCAGGGAGCCGCGGGGAGAGGGAGGGGTTCTTGGCACAGTCTCCCCCTGGTCACCTCCTGGCCTTGGCCAGGTGTTAGGGGCCCTGCTGACACCTCTCCTCCCTGTGAACTGGGGTTTGCACAGGGTTCAAACAGCCCGACCCACCAAAACTGGTGTGGTTCAGTGGGTAGAGCGTCAGCCTATGGACTGAAGGGTCCTGGGTTCGGTTCCGGTCAAGGGCATGTGCCTTGGTTGCAGGCACATCCCCAGTAGGGGGCGTGCAGGAGGCAACTGATCGACGTTTCTCTCTCATCCATGTTTCTGACTTGCTATCCTCTCTTTTCCTCTCCGTAAAAAAAATGGATAAAAATATTTTACAAAACAAAAAACAAAAACAAAAACCTCAGAGGGAAGGCGGGGAGGGGGGTTGGGGGAGAGAGCAACTGTAATTAGGTTTTTAAAGTTTTAAAAAAATTTTTACACTCTCCTGGAGGCAGCGCATACACGTGTTTACAAACGGATATTTCTCAAAGCCGGACTGTAAACAAGCAGGGGACGTCTTCTCACGGCTCTCACGGGGGACCTGGGCCCACGAGCTCTGGAAGAGAGCGATCCCTCAGAGAGAGCCTGCAGCCGAGGCCGAGGGAGCATTGACCACCCGCGTTCCCGGTGTCCTGGGGACTGGGCCGGGCACACCTGTCAGGGTGGGCCGATCGGGAGGGGGACGCAGGAATCAGACTCCTCAGAGCTGTGGTCGGCAAACTCATCCGTCCACAGAGCCAAACATCGACAGGACAACGATGGACATTTCTTTGGAGAGCCACATTTTTTACACTTAAACTTCTAACGCCACTTCTCCAACACAGACTCGCCCAGGCCGTGGTGTTTTGTGGAAGAGCCGCACTCCAGGGGCCAAAGAGCCGCAGGTGGCTCGTGAGCCGCGGTTTGCCGACCACTGCCTTAGAGCCTGAATTCTATTCCTCGAAGGCTCATCTGTGTTCCTAAACTTTAAGTTTTGTCCACACTATTTTTTTAAAAAAAATATTTTTATTGATTTCAGAGACAACGAAGAGGGAGGGAGAGGTAGAAACATCAATGATCAGAGACCATCATCAATCCGCTGCCTCCTGCAGGCCCCTATTGGGGATCCGGCCTTGCAACTGGGGCATGTGCCCTTGACCGGAGTCGAACCCGGGACCCTTCAGTCCCCAGGCCGACACCCTATCCACTGAGCCACACCGGCCAGGGCAGTCCACACTATGGATGTAGATCGTTAGGGAAGCATCTCAAAGGACTTGCGTGGCAAGAATGAGAGAAATCTATTTTGAAAACGGAAGATATGGTAAAAAAAATGTATTTTTAAAAGTATCCGAACAGAAACCATAGTGGCTTCCCAAGGGACGGCGTTGCTAACCACAGACACAGTGCCCAGCCGGTCAGCAGCGGCCCCGCCACGGAATGCGTCCGGGCCTGGCGAGGTGTCCGGGCCCCATTGTCTGGAAATATGTCGCTAGGACACAGGGATCGGCCTGCTTGGGCCTGCGGGCTCCCTGTTGGCGAATTCTTGGAGACACTTCTCCCCCACGGCCTCTGCCTTGGTCAGGGAGGCCAGAAAGACGGCCGTCGGGGAGATGTGGATGAAGACAGGGCCACGTCTTCACATACAATCGCCAGGGGTGTAAGGCAGCGATGCCTGTGGACAGCAGACCCATCACTTTCCTGCTCACGGAAAGGGACCCACAGACTCCCCAACACAAGAGAAATGACTCACCAAGTGCTTCTCACTCACTCTTTTTAAAAAAATATATATTTTATTGATTTTTCACAGAGAGGAAGGGAGAGGGATAGAAAGTTAGAAACATCGATGAGAGAGAAACATTGATCAGCTGCCCACTGCACACCCCCCTACTGGGGATGTGCCCGCAACCAAGGTGCATGCCCTTGACCGGAATCGAACCTGGGGCCTTTCGGTCCGCAGGCCGACACTATCCACTGAGCCACACCGGGTAAGGCCTCACTCACTCTTAGTTCACAAAATACAAGAACGCGTTGTGACTTGGGATGAACTATCACGGCATGTCATTCCGCGTTGGGCCCCATTTCAGGGTTTTGGATAACGAATCAATGATTTTCTCATTTGAAGCGGCCACCGTCAATTTTTCTTACTTTAAAAGTTTGTTAATGGAAAGTGTTGACCAAGTTGTAGAAAGTTGATAAGCTATTGGGAGAGAAGAGGGATTTGTGGGAAAATAAGATGAGTATGTAGTATTGATTTTCTTTTTTACTTTGAGAAAATATTTTTTAAAAAATATATTTTATTGATTTTTCACAGAGAGGAAGGGGAGGGGTAGAAAGTCAGAAACGTCGATGAGAGAGAAACATCGACCAGCTGCCTCCTACACACCCCCTACTGGGGTTGTATCTGCAACCAAGATACATGCCCTTGACCAGAATCAAACCCAGAACCTTTCAGTCCACAGGCCGACGCTCTATCCACTGAGCCAAACCGGTCTTGGCGAGAAAATATATTTTAAAAATATATTTTATTGATTTTTTTTTACAGAGCGGAAGGGAGAGGGATAGAAAGTCAGAAACATCGATGAGAGAGAGACATCGATCAGCTGCCTCCTGCACACCCCCCACTGGGGATGTGCCTGCAACCAAGGTACATGCTCTTGATCGGAATCGAACCTGGGACCCTTCAGTCCGCAGGCCGACACTCTATCCACTGAGCCAAACTGGTTTTTGCAGAAAATTCCTGACAGAAAAAGAAAATCCCCCGGTCAGTCGCCTCCCCCGCCCCATGGCTGGGCTCTGGAGAGGCGGGAGGAGGGCCTGGAGGAGGCGGAGGCGCGGCAGCCCCCGCTGGTTTGCTCCCCGTGGTCTCACAGGTGTGTTTGCTCCACCCCCCCCCCCCATCACAGCAGGTAAACCACCCCAACCTACCGTGTCATAGCTCCAGAATAAAGAACAGCTTTTCCTCACTTTCCCTAGTGTTAAGGCTAAGACAGTCTTTGGGAAAATTAGCACCGGTCATTCTCTGGCCAGAGCTTCCCCTGATGTTTAAGCCAATTGTGTGTAACCTGCATTCAAGCGGTTTCTTAACACTTTTGAACCAAGAGACAATCCCGCCTTCTGCAAACCCGGTGACAGCTGGTGTGCCCTCGCGTGGCTCAGCACAGCGGGACGTGGGGCGGTCCGGGCAGCGGGGATCCCCACGCCCTGTCCTCACTTCCAGGGCTCCTCCCCATCCAGCCCCTCCGCTGGGCAGACCCAGAAAAGCCCACCTGGCTGGAGCCTCCTGGTCACACACACACTCACACTTTTACACACACACATACAGGCACACAGACACACAAACACACACACATACTCACACACACACACACTCACACTTTTACACACACACACAGGCACACAGACACACTCACACTTTTACACACACACATACAGGCACACACACACTCTCACACACACTCACACTTTTACACAAACACATACAGGCACACAGACACACTCACACTTTTACACACACACATACAGGCACACAGGCACACAAACACACACACATACTCACACACACACACACTCACACTTTTACACACACACACACAGGCACACAGACACACTCACACTTTTACACACACACATACAGACACACAGACACACAAACACACACACATACTCACACACAGACACACTCACACTTTTACACACACACACACAGGCACACAGACACACTCACACTTTTACACACACACATACAGGCACACAGACACACAAACACACACACATACTCTCACACACACACACTCACACTTTTACACACACATATACAGGCACACAAACACACACACACACTCTCACACACACACACATACACTCACACTTTTACACACACACATACAGACACACAAACACACACACATACTCACACACACACTCACACTTTTACACACACACATACAGGCACACAGACACACTCACACACACACACACTCTCTCACACACACACACTCACACTTTTACACACACACATACGGGCACACAGACACACAAACACATACTCACACACACACACACTCACACTTTTACACACACACATACAGGCACACACACACACTTTTACACACACATACAGGCACACAGACACACTCACAAACACACACACATATTCACACACACACAGACACACAGACACACACACACAGGCACACACACAGACACATGGACACACACACACACTCACACACACAAACATACACACACTCACATACACACACTCACACACAAACACACACACACTCACACACACAGACACACGGACACACACACATACTCACACACACACAGACACACGGACACACACACATACTCACACACACACAGACACACGGACACACACACACACAGGCGCACACACACAGACACACGGACACACACACATACTCACATACACACTCACACACATTCACACACACACACTCAGACACACAGACACACGGACACACACACAAGCACACACACACACTCACACACACACACACACTCACACACACATACATACAGACACACGGACACACACACAGGCACACGCACACACTCACACACACATACATACAGACACACAGACACACACACAGACACACACACACACACACACACAGGCACACACACACACTCACACTTTTACATACACACATACAGGCACACAGACACACTCACAAACACACACACATACTCACACACACAGAGACACACGGACACACACACAGGCACACACACAGACACACGGACACACACACACACACTTTCACACACACACACATTCATACTCTCACACACACTCACACACACACAGACACACAGACACACACACATACTCACACACACACAGACACACGGACACACACACATACTCACACACACACAGACACACGGAAACACACACATACTCACACACACACAGACACACGGACACACACACACAGGTGCACACACACAGACACACGGACACACACACATACTCACATACACACTCACACACATTCACACACACACACTCAGACACACAGACACACGGACACACACACAAGCACACACACACACTCACACACACACACACTCACACACACACATACATACAGACACACACACACACTCACAAACACACGCACTCACACACACACACACACACAAACACAGGGCTGTCTGCGGGGACTGGAGCCAATGAGGAGGCCCGTGTCTGCCCATAGGCACAGACAGGTCCACCACCTCCTCACCGCTCCCCGACTGCAGACCCGGCCCCGGGTCCCGGGCCTCAGTGAGCTCTGGGCCCGGCCTGCTGGGGGATGGCGTCCATGATGACCCGGCGGGCCAGCAGTGACAGCACCCACGGTACTGGGGACGCCCCAGGCGGCGCTTTGGGGTGAGCAGGGGTCCCCCGGGGACGCTCTAAGACCAGGGGACCAGCCTTTTCCTGCCAAGAACATGTATACCATCCTCCACAACGTGATCAGTGTAAGCATTAGCCGCTAGAGATTCCATCAAACACCGAATCTGTTCACCCCCAACGCCCGGGCAGGGCCAGACCAGATGCTTTCCGAGCCTTACGTCCCCACCCCTGCTCCCGATGAGCCGTGCCCCCCCGCCCCCAGCAGGTAGACGGGGTGAGTCCTGGAATAGACGCCCTGCACCCTGAAATCCAGCCGGCACGGGGGAGGCTGGGCCGGGACCTCCCGGCTGTGGGTTGTCCTGGGCATTGCGGGGTGTTTAGCTGCACCCTGGGCCCTCCACCCCCCAGATGCCAATGGCACCTTTCCTCCAGTGTGACAGCCAAGGGTCCCCCAGACTCCTCAGAGGTCCCGTATCGGCCTTGTTTGAGGACCGCTCCTCGGGCAGGGCAGGTCAGGGTGGGGTCTCTGGGCGGGTCCCGGGGTCAGTCACTTTTCTCCAAGTGCAGATGGCTGTGGGGTGTCGCTGCCTCCTCTCCCTGCAGCCCGCGCCGAGGGCCGGCTCTTCTGGCCCTTCTACAGTTACACATTGGCCCGTTCCCCTCTTTCACCGAGGCTCCGACAGGAAACGGCTTTTATCTTCTCCTTTACAGGAGGGCCCGCAGGGTTGGAATACCTACTGCTTCGCATGCAAATTTTAATCCCTCCATCACCTCCCACCGCGGGGGTGGGGGGGGGTGCCTCTCAGCAGCCCTTCCAGGCCTGACCTTCGCCCGGACAGACAGGAGGAAGGCTGGGAAAGTCATGGGAAGGTCATCATCTCCCCCAGCCCGGCCTGCCAGCTTTTCAGAGCGAGAGACCTGGCCCATCCGTGCGGCTCCCAGAGACGGGAGAATGCCGTCCACACCTCTCCGCACCCTCCCGTCTGCGTCTGATCCGTCTTCTCACTCGTTTTCCGTTTGCGTGTCGTTCCCCGGGCTCAGATGTCTTCCTCTTTAAAAAGATATATTCCCGCCGAAACCGGTGTGGCTCAGTGGACAGAGCGTCAGCCTGCGGACCTGAAGGGTCCCGGGTTCGATTCCGGTCGAGGGCATGGACCTTGGTTGCGGGCACATCCCCAGTGGGGGGTGTGCAGGAGGCGGCTGATGGATGTCTCTCTCTCATCGATGTTTCTGACTTTCTATTCCTCTCCCTTCCTCTCTGTAAAAAAAATCAATACAACATATTAAAAACTATCTATTCCTAGAGGAAAAAGAGTTTGTGGGAAGCCTCAGGCAGGGCGGCCTGGACAAGCTCAGGTCTGGCAGGTGCGGGGGAACACAGCAGACGCCGCTGTGTGTCCAGGAGCAGCTGCAAACCCCCAGCACTTGCTTCTCCCCGGAGCTTTGCTGTCGGGGCCCCGGGCACGCCTCCAGGGCCTGCGATGTCCCAGGCCTGTGGGCGGCGTGTCCAGGCAGCTTCGTCTGGGGCGGAGGCGGCTTTGATCGTGGCCTCGCCGACCCTGCTCGCTGCCATAGCCACACACCCCAGCTTCTCTCCCAGGCCCCCCGTTCCCCCCGGGAAAACGGGGATGCTGGGTGCGGAAGCCAATCACTGTTTCAATGACGGGGAGCTGTGGAAGGGGATCCGGACGGCTGGTCAGCCTTGATGGCTCTGAGGGGTCGGAGCTGGTTACTGGGATGTTGGTGGTTGAAGCAGCCCCACCTGTTTGTCCTAAGAAGATTCACTGATGGGCTTTTACTGGTGTTTCCGGCCTGGGGGAGACGGGTGTATCTTACGATTTTAATCTTCATAAAAGGGAAGGTGAAGCCAGAGCGAGCAGTAGTCCTCCCACTAGAGTTGGACTACCGCCTGGCCCCCATTTCCAAATTGTTTTTCTGAGTCTCTATTCACTTGTGTGCGGCCTTCTCCAGAACCCGAACCCTGAACGGGGGACCCTGAATCACGTGGGATGTGAGAGGGGTTCCCGCAGCGGGGTCTGGCCCCGCACAGAGGCGTGAGAACGCCCGCCGGGCCGGGGTGGGGTGTGGCCCGAGGACCGCTAGCTGGTCCCTCCCCTCCAATGGGACGCCCATGCAGGGCAACGGAGCCGTGTTCCGGGGCTCAGTCTCCCCACGGAGTACGCTGGGCATGTCAGACAGTCGTCGTAGGCAGAGACAGGCTGCAGCCCAAACTGCAGCCACTGAGAGCCACACCGGGGAGAGGAGAGAAGCGATGCCACCCCTCTGTCTGCAGGGCTCCGAGGTCTGCGACTCCGCGAGAGCCACGCACCCTCCCCGGGGGTCGTCCGGATCGAGGAGGTGACCCGACAGCAGGGAATGGTTTCGCTGTGAGGAGCTGGCCAGAGGCAGGGCCGGGGGTGGGGGGGGGGGAGCGTGTAACCCAGTGGGAGAGCCGGCTCTTTCCGCAGCAGGGCGCAGGCTCTCTCTGGGCAGAAGGCAGCCGTCTCTGCCCCAGGGCCTTTGCATCAGCGGCTGCTTCCCAGAGTTCTCTGCTCAGCGGTCCTCTCCGTGGAGCCCGCTCCGTCTGCAAGAGCAGCCCCTGGCGTCCCTTCCCCTCTGTGCGCCGGCTCTCACCGCAGCATCACCACGTCCCGGCACCATTTTCACTTGCCACGCGGGCACCCAAACACCCGCCCACACACCATCGCAGGTGTTCGCGTCCGAGAAGGGAGGTGCTGCTACACGCCCCATTTTTAAACGTAGAAATGGCTTAAAACGACGGGAAGAACACTGGGCGTCTCACAGGTGACCCAGTAAACGCCGCTGGGATGACAGAACCCCAGGATCTATGTCAGCATTGCCAGGGAGCACATCTACCGCGTCAGATTGGTTTGGCCTCAGAACTGTGTCTTCTGTGTGCTCCTGGAACACTAAACATCCCGTGTGTGTGTGAGTGTGTGTGTGTGTGTGTGAGTGTGTGAGTGTGAGTGTGTGTGTGAGTGTGTGTGTGTGTGTGTGAGTGTGTGAGTGTGAGTGTGTGTGTGAGTGAGTGTGTGTGTGTGAGTGTGTGTGTGAGTGTGTGTGTGTGAGTGTGTGTGTGAGTGTGTGAGTGTGAGTGTGTGTGTGAGTGTGTGTGTGAGTGTGTGTGTGTGAGTGTGTGTGTGAGTGTGTGAGTGTGTGAGTGTGAGTGTGTGTGTGTGAGTGTGTGTGTATGAGTGTGTGTGTCTCTGTGTGTATGTGAGTATGTGTGTGTCTGTGTGTGTGTGTGAGTGTGTGAGTGTGAGTGTGAGTGTGTGTGTGTGTGAGAGAGAGAGAGAGGGAGTTATTTTAAGGAATTGGCGATTATGGAAGCTGGCAAGTGCGAAGTCGGCAGGGTGGCTAGCAGACTGGAATCCCAGCAAACTTAATTCGAAACACAGAGGCAACGCGTATTCAGACGAAGCGCGTTACCGCAGGAAGAGAAGACAGCCTCAGACACCATCTGCTTTGTGTTCTCAGCATAGTGAAGACCCTCTGGTTTTCATGACATGGAATTGAAAAGTGGGGTGAGAACATGAGAGACGGAGATGAAAGGAACATGAGGTTCAGAGGCAGGCAGACCGGAGGGGAGGGACGAATGAGGTTTGCAAGAAAGCGAAACATTGCCAAAGCGTTGCCCGGCCCGTGTGGCTCAGTGGTTGAGGGTCACACAAGAGCCGGGAGGTCACGGTTCGATTCCGGGTCAGGGCACACGCCCGGGGTTGTGCAGGATTCTCAGTTGGGGGGTGTGCAGGAGGCAGCAGACCAACGATTCTCTCTCATCATTGATGTTTCTATCTCCCTCCCTCTCCCTTCCTCTCTGAAATCAATACGGTGAAATAATATATTTTAAAAAATTGCAAAAGTTTAAGACACTTGTCAGAGGTAGTATGATGCACAGCCCACACGATAGAGCTGAACGGATCATACAGAATTGGAGACACTGTCTTAGACAGCAGGGGAGATATGAAGCGATGAAATCATGACAGGTGGAGACGAATGGGTAGATAGATACAGGAGAGAGAATCGTCGAAAGGAAAGGGACAGATCTGAGGGAAGGTGACAGGGAGGGAGGAGGAAGGGAGGTGCTCTGAAGGAGAGGTGAACAGGAATGTCAGAGGAATAGATACAGAAGACAGAACACACTAGAGAGAGGTGACGGAGATGGAGAGGAGAGCGAGGGGAGGGACGTAGAGGAGGAGGAGAGGGGAAGAGATGGAGAATAGGGGTTGCCTCTATTCCAGACTCAGGAGGAAGGAGGAGTTCTCTGGTTCCAGGATGACTCAATCAGCCGAACCAGTTTGAACTGCCCCCTCCCCTCCCCTCCCCTCCCCCCTGATCTTGGATGTCACTGTGACACTGAGTTTACCTGCGTCTGAGGCCCAGGCATCGGGTTGTGACAGCTCCAGCCTCGGAAACCCAATCCGCGGCCGCCGCCACCCGCCCACACGGCTTCCGGGGACGATGGTGGCCCCACTCTCCCAATTCTGGTTTCTCGGATTTCAATAGTCCCCGAGCTCTGTGTTCCCAGGGCCTCGCGAAGCCCTTTCCAAAAATAACAGGAAAACACAGTGGGTATCTGGTAGACAGCTCAGGGAAGACTTCTTCAGACGTAAATGGAAGCTTTAAAAGTACTAAAACAACAAAATAGATAACAATATAACACTCAAAGGCTTCTGAGCTTCTCCAACACCCTACACAGCATTGTCAGGCAGACGGACGGGGGAGGCGTTTACATCAAAATAATGGACAAATCAGATCGCGGTGAGAAAGCGACATGCCAAGAACATCACAGAAAGGTTCTAGGAGCCTCCAGTTTTAAAAAAGGTTAAAAAAGGCCAAGCCGATGTGAGGACACTTAGCTGGTGTTTCCATTGGATGGCGGGGGCGTAGATGTTTGTCTTCCTCTTCGTCCTTTTCCCCGCGTCTCCGGGTCTCCATCCTGAGTCAGGGCCAGGCCTGCCTGCAGGGGGTGGGGTGGGGTGGGGGTGGGGGTGTGGAGGTGTGGGGGGGATGGGGGAGGGCTAAGGACAGCGAAGAGAATTACAGAATAAAGCTGATCACGGAAAATAAAACTCCCCTAAACCAGTGGTCGGCAAACCGCGGCCCCGCGAGCCACCTGCGGCTCTTCGGCCCCTGGAGTGTGGTTCTTCCACAAACTACCACGGCCTGGGCGAGTCTGTGTTGAAGAAGCGGCGTTAGAAGACGTTTAAGTTTAAAAATTGTGGCTCTCCAAAGAGATTTTAGTCGTTGTCCTGTTGCTGTTTGGCTCTGTGGACTGATGAGTTTGCCGACCACTGGCTTTCGATGTATCCTGGGTGGAGGATCACTGGGTCAAATAAGAAACGGGTCCCTTATTGTTACGCACAGCCAGTGCAGGGGGTGGATTGCGACCGTGGGACAGGGTAGGACAATCGTTACTCAGTGCCGATCGGGGCTCATGTTCTGTAACCACGAGAGGTACTAAGGAATGAGCAGGAGCTGGGATTCTGTCTCAGGACCCCCTGTCCCCCGCCACTCGCCGTGTCCAGGCACCCCCCCCGCCCCCCCCCCCGCAGCTGGTGACAAGCCGCAGGACGGTGATGGGAGCGTTAACGTGAAGCACCGCGCGGCGGAGCTCCCCTTCGGCTGGGGCCGGGCCGGCGTCCTCGGCCAGCGCCTGCCAAGTGTGTCTCTCTCCTGGAATGCAGACGTTTAATCGATGGCAGCGGCTGCCAAGGTTGTAAAAATAAAACAGCTCTCCCCGCGTACGCCTTTGTTTTGGTCTGTAAAGAAGTTAAAATGCTTCGGTCGGTGATCGATATGAAGCAAGCAGAAAGCACCGGGTTCGAACAGAGCGGAACGTGGCACGCCCGTGTGGGAGTGTGCAGTGAGCGTGAGCGCAAACAGCGTGGAACAGGCCCCTGCCTTTTGCACACCCCCTCCTGGGGATGTGCCCGCAGCCAAGGCACATGCCCTTGACCGGAATCGAACCCGGGACCCTTCAGTCCGCAGGCCGACGCTCTAGCCGCTGAGCCACACCGGTTTTGGCTACGCTTATTTAGTTTTAAATGAAAATATATTTTCTTAGATTTCAGAGAGGAAGGGAGAAGGACATAGGAACATCCCTGATGAGAGAGAATCCTTGATGGGCTGCCTCCCACACGCCCCACACTGGGGATGGAGCCCACACCCCGGGCCTGTGCCCTTGACCGGAATCGAACCCGGGACCCTTCAGTCCGCAGCCTCACGCTCTGTCCACGGAGCCTCACCAGCCGGGGCCGTGAACAAATACTGTCTAACGGGGCTTCAGCCGCTCTCCTGCGGACTGCACCCCGGCCTCCACAGCGCCGTCAGGACGGGCAAGGTCCGGCCAGGCTGCCCGCCTCCTGCTCATTCTCACCACCCCCATCCCCTGTCCACGTGCCCCCCCCCCTGCTGCCTAGACGGCCCCCGCCCCCGCCCTATGGGAGCAGAGCTGCACCCCCATGACCTCATTTCCCATTGGTTACCGCCTTACAGGGCGAGGGCTTCCACAGACGGATTTCGGGGCCGCCCACACCCAGTCCCTGACCGGGAGAGTGACAAATGAGCATGAGACCCTCACGCATCTGACCGTGTCCGGACGGACTGGCCGCACACACCGGGCAGGACCTCTGGGGCCACCGTGCCCCCCAGCCCCCACCCTGCTTCCTCTACGGACGCCACCCCGGGTCCCCGCCCCTAGTGGAGGGACTGGCCTCAGGGGCAGAGGTTGGCGGGGTGCCACTGGCTGTGCCCGGCACACTCCTCGTCTCCCTGAGCTTCAGCCGCTCACCCACACGTGGGCCCGATGGTCCGGGCCTCCGAGGGCGCACTGAGCGAGGGCGGGGCCTGACAGCATCCCCCGAATGCTCCTCCGGGCCCGGGAGTGGCCCACAGAGAGGGCCTCCGTGTGCTTCTCATGCACACACGCACGCGTAGCCCTGGCCACACAGCTGTGGTGTGCGGCGACAGCTCGGTGTGGAGCATGTTGGGGGAATAAGCCGTTAAGGGGGAAGTCAACAGCACCATTAGGGGCCACTCACCCATCGGGCCGCCAGCTGCCGCCCAGGCCTCTGCCCTCCCAGTGCCACGGCTCCTCGGGACACGGGGGCACATAGAACACACAGCACATAGAATATTTGGCCGACCCGTCGCACAGGGCCCGTGTCATCAGCCACACGGACACCATGGCTCCTCAAGACACGGAGCACATAGAACACGCAGTAATAGAACACGCAGCACATGGAACACACAGCACATAGAACATGCAGCACATAGAACGAACACACAGCACACGGAACACACAGCACACTGAACACACAGCACACGGAACACACAGCACACGGAACACACAGCAATAGAACACACAGCACACGGAACACGCAGCACACGGAACACACAGCACACGGAACACGCAGCACACGGAACACACAGCAATAGAACACACAGCACACGAAACACGCAGCACACGGAACACACAGCACACGGAACACACAGCAATAGAACACACAGCACACGAAACACACAGCACACTGAACACACAGCACACGGAACACACAGCACACGGAACACGCAGCACACGGAACACACAGCAATAGAACACACAGCACACGAAACACGCAGCACACGGAACACACAGCACACGGAACACACAGCACACGAAACACGCAGCACACGGAACACACAGCAATAGAACACACAGCACACGAAACATGCAGCACACGGAACACACAGCACACGGAACACACAGCACACGAAACACGCAGCACACGGAACACACAGCAATAGAACACACAGCACACGGAACACACAGCACACGGAACGCACAGCACAGAGAACACGCAGCACACGGAACACACAGCACACGGAACACACAGCACACGGAACACACAGCACACGGAACACACCGCACACGGAACACACAGCACACGGAACACACAGCACACGGAACACACAGCACACGGAACACACAGCACACTGAACACGCAGCACACGGAACACACAGCACACGGAACACACAACACACGGAACACGCAGCACACGGAACACACAGCACACGGAACACACAGCACACTGAACACGCAGCACACGGAACACACAGCACACGGAACACACAGCACACTGAACACGCAGCACACGGAACACACAGCACACTGAACACACAGCACACGGAACACACCGCACACGGAACACACAGCACACTGAACACACAGCACACGGAACACACAGCAATAGAACACACAGCACACGGAACACACAGCACACGGAACACACAGCACACGGAACACACAGCACACGGAACACACCGCACACGGAACACACAGCACACGGAACACACAGCACACGGAACACACAGCACACGGAACACACAGCACACTGAACACGCAGCACACGGAACACACAGCACACGGAACACACAGCACACGGAACACACAGCACACGGAACTCGGGGCCGGCCCGGCGCACAGGCCCGGGTCGCAGCCGCGTGCACACTGCAGGGTGCTGGCCCCGCTCCCGGCTGCTGAGCCCGTCCCTGGCAGTTTCCCTCCGGCCGCCGCGCCTCTGCGTCCTTCTCCCTCTCTCTCCGCGGCCGGAGCGCACAGCCGGGCTCTCGGGGTCGCCGCCCGGGGCACGGGCGACTCCCGGGGAGTGTGGCCTCAGGGGTGACCGGCAGCGTCCACCACTTCCACGTGTAGACGGGGCTCCGGCCCGGCCGGCGTGGCTCTGTGGCTGAGGGCCGACCTCTGACCCAGGAGCTCCCGGCTGGATCCCTGGTCGAGGGCCCAGGCCCGGGCTGCGGGCTCGATCCCCAGTGCGGAGCGTGCAGGAGGCAGTGAGCCATCCATGATTCTCTCTGCCGTGCGTGTTCCTCCCTCCCTCCCTCCCCTCCTGTCTGAAATCAATAACAGTACAACTTGTGTGTGTTTTAGAAGAGGGCTCTGGTGACTGCCTCTGGCCCTGAGAACTGTGGTCTCCATGACCACTCCATGGTTCGTTCTGGAAACACGTTTCCTGTCTTTGCACGTGAGACATTGTGTGTGTGTGTGTGTGTGTCGGGGGGGAAGCTGTGATGTTTATTAAAAACTTGAGGCCCGGTGCAGGAACTTCATGCATGGAAAGGGTCCCCAGGCCTGGCTAGTGATCAGGGCCCATCTATGGGGCAACCAGTGGGGCAATTGGGGGCCCCTCTGGCACCTGCCTTGGTTGCCCTGGTACCACCTGCTTGCTGGCCCTGCCCCCTGCCGCCACCACTGGTCGCCTCCCTCTGCGAGGCAATTGGGGGGGGGGCCCTCACTGGCACCCGCCTTGGCTGGCCTGGGGCCTGGGGCCCGGGGGGCCGGGGGCCGGGGGCCGGGGGCAGCCCCTGCACGAGCGTCTGCACCTGGTGGTCAGCAAGCATCACAGCGACCAGTGGTGCCGCGGTTCTGCCGTGCGGTCGGTTTGCATGTTCGGCTTTTATGATACAGGCTAAGGGTGTGGACCTTTTCCCTGAGGGAGGGCCCATCTCAAGGTCACCCGAGAGCATCTCTTTTTAAGGTCCCTGGAAACGGAAGACTTTTTTTTTAGTTGCATTTGGAGCCAAAGAATTAAAACTAAAAAGTGGCTTCAGCTTCCAGAAGCAGAAAGGTCCGGTTACTTTCAGCGCGATGAGAACGCGTGCGTTTCATCATTCCAAAGGGAACAAATCCACACCAAGGCAAAGGGACGACGCCAAAGCGGTCTGGGAATCCCGGCTTGATCGTGAATGGGGCCCCCGCGTGTGGGAACGCACCCCCGGCCCCAGGCCTGGTTTGGGGTCGAGTGTTCAGTTCACCCTTGAGCTCTCCCCTCCCCCCGCCCCCCATTTCCCTAACCTCCCTCCCGTCCCGGAGACCAGCCCTCTCTCCGTAATGGCTCTCGGAGGGCCCCCCCGGCCCGCCCCGGCGCGAGCCGCTTCTCTTCCCTTCCATCTCCCGCCTCCAGGGGAAAAAGCACTTAAACGCCTGGTCTTTCGGGGTTCAGGCTGCCTGCCCCGTGCTCAGCCCCCGGGGCTCCGTGGGAATGAGAGGCGCTCACGGGCTGAGCGGTGCTGCCTGCTAATGCGTGCCTCTCCGCCCGAGTGGCTTCCGCCGGCTCCCCCAGGAGGGCCACAGGTGTCCCTGCAGCTCCCGCCGCCCCTCCTCCCCCGCCCCGATGGCGGCCCAGGCGTCACCGCCGGCTGGTCCGCCCTTCTCCCCAGAGCAGCAGCGGGGCCTCAGCCAGCGGGGGCCACATTGCCTCCACCTGGAGTTTCTTCTGTTTTAAACACGTTTTCATTGATTTCAGAGGGGAAGAGAGACAGGGAAAGAGAGAGAGGGGAGAGAGAGACATCACTGATGAGAGAGAATCGTGGATCGACTGCCTCCTGCACGCCCCACACTGGGGAGCCAGCCTGCAACCCGGCCTGTGCCCCGACCGGGAATCAAACCGTGACCTCCCGGTTCACAGGCGGTGCTCACCCCCTGAGCCTCGCCCGCTGCGCCCAGCTGGAGTTCTGAGTGGCTCCTTCCAATGGCTGGACATGTGCTTGCTCGCTTTTCTTTTCCCATCATTTCCCGTGTTTTTATTCCTGTAATTCTTCCTGACCTATTTTTTAAAGTTGATCTTTATTGTGGAAAGTATTACAGACTAAAGGCCTGGTGCACGGAATTCGTGCACGGGGGCGGGGGATGTCCCTCAGCCCAGCCTGCACCCTCTCCAATCTGGGACCCCTCGAGGGATGTCTGACTGCCAATTTAGGCCTGATCCCAGTAGGATTGGGCCTAAACGGGCAGTCGGACATCCTTCTCACAATCCAGGACTGCTGGCTCCAAACTGCTCACCTGTCTGCCTCTCTGATTGCCCCTAACTGCTTCTGCCTGCCAGCCTGGTCACCCACTAACCACTCAGCCTGATTGATGCCTAACTGCTCCCCTGCCAGCCTGTTTGCCCCCAACTGCCCTCCCCTGCAGGCCTGGTCCCTCCCAACTGCCCTCCCCTGCAGGGCCTGGAACCTCCCAATGGCCCTCTCCTGCTGGCCATCTTGTGTCCACATGGGGCAGGATCTTTGACCACACGGGGGCAGCCCTCTCGTGTGCTGGAGCGATGGTCAATCTGCGTATTACTCTTTTATTAGATAGGATGCCCCCTTCTCCTCCCATTGCCCCCCCCCCTGTACCCTCCAGGCCTTAGCCGCACTGTCTGTGCCCATAGGTGACACATGTGTGCATCCCGCTGGCGTTCGCCATGGGGGGAGGGGCCCCCGGGGCCGGGAGCCTGGATCAGTGCATAAACAAGGGTGACCAGCTTCTCTGCTGGACAGAGGACACACGCTCGTTTGCAGCCAGGGAGGCAGAGAGCTGCTCACTGAAGAGCTACATTGTTGCCCCACCCCCCCCCCCCGGGTGGAGGGGGGGACGGGGAGGGGGGACGGGGAGGGGGCCCTGGAGGTTTCCGTGCACAAGCGCTGTTGGGCAGGTGCTGGGTGCAGGGCGGCCCATCCCAGGCGGGTCCCTGTGTTACATGCAGTCTGGCCACTTCCCGGGCACTGTCACAGCAGCTGTTCAGCTTGTCGCTCTGGGTGGGGTTCTCTCCTGGGAGACCCGGACAGAAAGGGAACGGCGGTCTGGGGCTCCGCGGTGGGGGCCCAGCGCAGAGAGGGCCAGCGTCCTGGCCTCGCGAGTGAACGCACTTTCCCGCAAAGCTGACGCTGCCTGGACACAACGCAACGTGTCGGCTTTTAAATGACCCCAATGCCAAGAACAGGGCTATTCTACCCAATAAAGGGGCGATATGCAAATTAACCACCACTCTGCCACAAAGGGCGCGGCGCCCATAGCCATGGGATGCGCGCCCAGTGCTCTCAGCCCCGCAGTCCCCCAGTCCCGGGGAAGGGGGGCGGGCAGAGGGGGGCTGCTGAGAGGAGGCAGCGTGAGCGGCCTGGCGGAATGCTTGCTTCATCACCGCAGCGACGAGGTAACGATGGGCCTCTGGCCAGGCGGGGGTGTGGACGGGCCGCTGGGCTGCAGAGAGCTCCGGGCAGGGGGGCGGAGGGGCCGGGCACCACCAAGAGCTACGGGAGCACGGATTGGTGAGCAGGGCCACTAGTTGTTACATGTGTAGCAGGCAACGCCGGTCGCTACTTTCCGGTCTCGTATTTTGTACCAAAGGTGCTAACGATCCTTTCGATTGGATGACCAGTATCAATCAGCAAGTGTTTTATCAAAGCATCAACTTGTGCCGAAACCGGTGTGGCTCAGTGGATAGAGCGTCGGCCTGTGGACTGGAAGGTCCTGGGTTCGATTCCAGTCAGGGGCATGGACCTTGGCTGCGGGCACATCCCCGGTAGGGGGTGTGCAGGAGACAGCTGATGGATGTTTCTCTCTCATCGATGTTTCTGGCTTTTTATCCCTCTCCTTTCCTCTCTTTAAAAAGTTTCAATAAAACATATTAAAAAAAATAAGGTGTCAACTTGCTCCCTCGGCCTTGGGAAGGGCTCAGGCTGGGGACACCGTGAGCACCCCCTGGTCCCGGCACGATGAACCACTTGCAAAGCGACGGTTCCTTGGGGAGAGGAAGCTTCCTGAATTTTAACCCGTTAGGGCTATCTCCCACACGTGTGGCCACTTGAGCTGAAATTCTCAGTAAAATAACGTCTCTTAATCTCGCCGTCCACGCTCCAAGTGCCGAACGGCCGTGGGCGGCCAGTGGGTCCTGTCCTGGACGGTGAGGATTCGGCGTCTGTACTAATAAAAGCCTAGAATTCGAATGGATCGAACGGCCCAACAGAGGAGCCACCCACTGTGACACCCCCTGGCGCCAGGCCAGCCAAGGCAGGGGGGCGATTGGATGGGGGCCCAGCATCGCCCCACGACCACCCTGCAGTGGGAGGCCCAGGCCACTGGCTCGCGGGGCGATGGATCAGTGGCGGGGGGGACTCCATGATCGCCCCAAAGAGGGAGGCCCACCCCTCAGTGGGACCACGGTGGGTGGGAGTGGCCTCCCTCTGTGGGGGGCGATCCATTGCAGAGCCCAGACTGAGTGGGTAGGGCCTGCCTCTTTGGGGCGATCATAGAGCTCCCAATGGATCAATTGCCCCACCAGCCAGTGGAACTGGGCCTCCTGCTGCAGGGTGATTATGGGGTGATTATGCCTGGCCCCCAACCAATCACATCACTCCCACCTCGGCTGGGCTGGCGGGGCAATTGATCAATTGGGGGCTCCATGATCGCCCCAAACAGGGAGGCCCAGGCTACCCTGCAGCAGTGCTGCGGTGGGGGTGGGCGGGGTCTCCCTCTGTGGGGCGATCGCTTGCAGGGCTCCCGGACTGTGGGAGGGCGCAGGCCGGGCCGAGGGACCCTCTCCCTCGAGTGCACAGATTTCGTGCACTGGGCCTCACACTCCACCCGGACAGAGCTGCCTGGAGTGGGGCCTGGGCCGGCGGGCGGGTGAGGGCGGGCATGGCCGAGGGCACCCGGGCCGCAGGGAAGGAAGGCCCAGTGGCCACACAGGTCGGGGGACCCCGCGCTGCAGAGAAAAGCAGCAGAGCAAACATCTCCGCACAGCAATGTTTTTAAAGAAGGACATTGTCCCGCTGTTTACGGAAGCGGACCCAGACAAGCCTGCTCGCCCTAAATCTGTCCAGCCGCCGGTGATAAATTTCTCCGCATCTGTTCTCCGAGTCCATCGAGCACGCGGGCGGGTTAGATTTAGGCTGGGTTCCCTGAGCAGATGCCCTTCCTCTTCCTCTTCCCCCTATCGTGTTTTTCCAGGAGCCCCGGCCCCCCGAAGCCCCGGCCCCCTCCCCCGAAGCCCCCGCCCCGGGCCCTCAGCATCCACACGCCTCCTTCGTGGGAAAGCACCGGGTCTGCTGTTGACAAGCGGCTGGAGGAGCCGGGGCGGTGAGGAAAGACAGACTCTGCCCTGAGTGGCGTCTGTCCGTTCATTCGTCCGCAGACACAGGCCTGGCTTCGGGCACGGGCTGCGGGAAGGACGCAGGCGCGGTGCCCGCGTCCACGGCCTCACGTGCCAGGGGCAGGAGGACACGCACAGTCAGGCACTTGCGGCGTCCCTGGCTGTTTGGCTGCGCGAAACTTTCTCATAGATTTTTATTTGTGTTGATTTCAGGGAGGAAGGGAGAGGGGGAGAGAGAAACATCCCCGACGAGCCATGGATCGGTTGCCTCCTGCACGCCCCCGACTGGGGAGGGAGCCTGCAACCCGGGCACGTGCCCTGGACCAGAATCAAAGCTGGGGCCCTTTAGCCCACAGGCGGACGCTCTAACCACTGAGCAACACCAGCCAGGGCTGCAGGAAACTCTTAGGGAGGAAAGGGGGACACAGCAGAGCATTCCGGGGACTCCAACATGGGATGAGCGTGCGAGGAGGCGAGCCCTCGCCCCGGAAGGCTGTGTCGCAGGCACGAAGGGCTGCCGCGGTTCCCGGGGGACCCAGAGTGAGGAAGCCGAGCTGAGCTGGAGCTGGAAGCTGAGAGCCGACAGCAGGAGGGACCGGTGCTGCTCTGGGGAGAGTCCGGTGAGACCCCTCTTTTGTTCCCAAATGCCACGGCGAGACTGTGTGCCTTTCCGATCGCAGGAAGGTGCCCGCACTGACCGCTCCGGAAGAGCTCCAGGCCCGTGATTTCCCTGGCTCACCCCGGCGTCCTCCTGACCCCTCCCCCGCACCATGCCACCACCTGTTCAGGGCTTTGCAGTACGTAGAGGAGTTCGTGGAGCCCCTCCTTCCCAGAGGCCGGGCAGGGAGCACGTGGGGAGAGAGCTCATTTCCCTGCAAGCCTGGCAATAGCAGCTGGTGGCCTAGTCAATGAGCAAGCGAGTTAGTAAAGCCATTGCATTTTTGAAGTTTCTAAAAAAAAAAAAAAAATAAAGCCAGGTTGGAATTTGACCGAGGACTGAGCTCAGACCTGTGGCAGGAATGTCTGGCATTATGAGAAGAGTGAGCTTCCCCCCCGGCCCCACAGGGACGTGTTGAGGGACGTGCTGCAGAGAGAAGCTGGGGGATCGGGGAGAGGGTGTTGCTGGGGGAGGGAGTGGGTCCCAGGCTTGGGGTCTCGGCCTCTTAGCGCCCACTGTCCGGCCACCAGACCCCGCCGGGCGGAGTCCCGAGCCACAGCCAGGGGCCACTCTCACTGCCTCCAGCCGTGGCCGCCCCTGCATGCTGATGTCGTCTTTCTTAGAAGTCTCCATCGTGATCTGTTCTGATCTATCTCCCTGGCTCAGCGGCCAGGATTAGGCACTGCTCGCCTCCCTCCCTCCCTCGTGGGCAGGTGGAACCAACAACCCCGCCCCACCTGCCATCTCTGGGCCGCGTTCTCTCTGTCCCTTTCTTTCCTTCCTCCCTTCCTTCCTTCCTTCCTTCCTTCCTTCCTTCCTTCCTTCCTTCCTTCCTTTCTCTCTCTCTCTCTCTCTCTCTCTCTCTCTCTCTCTCTCTCTCTTCTTTCTTTCTTTAAAATATATTTTATTGATTTTTTACAGAGCGGAAGGGAGAGGGATAGAAAGTCAGAAACATCGATGACAGAGAAACATCGATCAGCTGCCTCCTGCACACCCCCCACTGGGGATGTGCCCAAAACCAAGGTACATGCCCTTGACCGGAATCGAACCTGGGACTCTTCAGTCTGAAAGCCGACGCTCTATCCACTGAGCCAAACCAGTTTCGTCCTCCCTCCCTCCCTCCCTCCCTCCCTCCCTCCCTCCCTTCCTTCCTTCCTTCCTTCCTTCCTTCCTTCCTTCCTTCCTCCCTTCCTCCTTTCCTTCCTTCCTTCCTTCCTTCCTCCCTTCCTCCTTTCCTTCCTTCCTTCCTTCCTTCCTCCCTTCCTCCTTTCCTTCCTTCCTTCCTTCCTTCCTCCCTTCCTCCTTTCCTTCCTTCCTTCCTCCCTCCCTCCCTCCCTCCCTCCCTCCCTCCCTCCCTTCCTTCCCTCCTCTCTCTCTCTCTCTCTCTCTCTCTCTCTCTCTCTCTCTCTTCTTTCTTTCTTCTTTTAAAATATATTTTATTGATTTTTTACAGAGCAGAAGGGAGAGAGATAGAAAGTCAGAAACATCGATGACAGAGAAACATTGATCAGCTGCCTCTTGCACCCCCCCCCCCCCCACTGGGGATGTGCCCGCAGCCAAGGTACATGCCCTTGACCAGAATCGAACCCGGGACCCTTCAGTCCGCAGTCCAACGCTCTATCCACTGAGCAACACCGGTTTCGGTTCTCTGTCCCTTTCTAATGGTGTGGGGACCGCTGGTCCCCGACTCGCCCGGTCACGTGCTGCTCCAAAGGCGTCGCTGCATCGCCCGATCCCTCCCGGCCTCGCCGGTGGGACGCACCTCACCCACATCTCAGGATGCTGGTGGCGTTCATTTCTGGGTGAGTCCTTGGGCGTTCTTTAATTATTTGTTGTTTTGGGGGTACAAGTGACCCGTTTTGTTCATTCTTAAGTTCTGCTTACTCTAGTGACACTGGTTTCCTGTTTAAAGAAGTAAATGAAACAAAGAAAGAGCTACCCCGCTGTGCAGGTCCTGGCAAAAGGAGCTGATCAGCTATCAAAGCAGCACGGGAACTAGCAAAGCCATTGCATTTCTAGAAGTTTCTACAAGGAAATTGTTTTAGGGAAACAATCTGTACTAATAAAAGGGTAAGATGTTGATTAGACCAGGTGACTGGAAATCTTCTGGACACCCAACTTCTTTCCAGACATTTAAGGAGTGACTAGGCTGGCAAGGGTGCAGTTAGGGGGTCACCAGGCCTGCATGGGGGCACTTGGGAGGGTGAGTAGGTTGGCAGGGGGGTAGGTGGGGGCAATCAGGCAGGCAGGCAAATAAGTGATTAGGAGCCAGTGGTCCTGGATTGTGAGAGGGATGCCTGACAGTCAGACATCCCCCTAGGGGTCCCTGATTGGAGAGGGTGCAGGCAGAGCTGAGGGACTCCCCTGTGCATGAATTTTGTGCACTGGGCCTCTAGTAGACAAATAAATTGATTCTCAGGTTGCATTGTGTTTGCTTCCATCCCATCCTTTATTTTTAACTCATGTTTTTAATGAAATAAACGTGTGCTGCCATGTTTGCATCACGTGCTATTCTTAGTGGCATCACCTGCACGACAGGGAGCAGATCTTAGCCACCCTGATAGCTGGTTGGATGGGTAGATGAGAGCTGGTTGGATAGGTAGATGAGAGCTGGTTGGATGGGTAGATGAGAGCTGGTTGGATGGGTAGATGAGAGCTGGTTGGATGGGTAGGTGAGAGCTGGTTGGATGCGTAGATGAGAGCTGATTGGATGCATAGATGCCCCTGTGGTCGTGTTTTCCCAGGCCAGCCGTGTAGGGTTGCTCCTTCTGGAAGCCCTGCTTGTAGAAAAGCGGGAACAGCTGTTGGGAGCTGCTGGGATCCTCCATCAGCGAGGGGGAGGGGACCTCGGAGAGCTCAGACCAGGTTCATTCCTTCTGAGGCTCGCTCCTCTCCCTGTCACTCCAGGCGTCAGCACTGCGAAGCGGTGGATGTTGGGGTTCTGGTTAACAAACTCACCCACATTCCAAGGCCTTTGCTGTTTCCAGAGAGCCTGACATTGTGGCTGCTGATCGGAAGACAGTGCCACCAGGGTCTGGGGTGAGGGCCCCTGCTCCCCCGCTCCCTTTGAAGCCGTGGCCAGGTGGGCGCTGTGTCTGCACCAGCAGCCACTGCGCCCCCTGCCATCCAGGAAATGTCCTGTCTTTCAGAATCAGGCTCTCCGGCCTGCCTCCCTCTCTTCTGCTCTCTCGTCTCCCCTGAGAGCCGCCTGGTCCTAAACAAGACATCTCTGCTCGGGGCCCTTTAGCCGACGCCCACGTCACAAGATCCTGTGAAGGGCGTCACCCGCCATGGCATCACCCCCAGTGCCCAGGAGGAGCGGGAGGAGGGGTGTACGCTCACTGTGGGAATCGCTGTGCAACGGACAGGCAGCTGCCAAGTCGGCACGTTGGACCCCTGATGGTCTCCCATGCGGCTCCCTGGCGGTGCCTGCGTGAGGAGAGCCGGGCCCGCAGGTGAGTCAGCCCACATTCGCACCCGCATTCGCACGGGGATGGCAGAGATGGTGCAGGCCTTGCTGGTTGCGCCTCGGAGCTCTCTGCGGGGCCGGGTTTTGGAGGTAGCATTTCCCTGTTCCAGTGGTCGGGAAACCACGGCTCGTGAGCCACATGCGGCGGCTCTCTGGCCCCTTGAGGGTTCTAACGCCACTTCTGCAAAACAGACCCACCCAGGCCGAAAACCCACTTCTGCGCACGGGCCACCAAGTTTCAATTGCGCTGTACGTGCTCGCCCGCACGTGGCATTCTGTGGAAGAGCCACACTCAAGGGACCAAAGAGCCGCACGTGGCTCTTGAGTCTCGGTTTGCCGACCACTGCCCTGTTCAGATAAGCCGCCCTTTCCCCTTTCCCAGGGGGGTGACTCAGGCGGCCCCTGAGACCCTCTGCCACCGTCTCCAGTGCAGATCTGGGGGTCCCCAGCCGCAGAAGGGGCCACCGTGCTCACGGCAGCTGGAATGGTGCGAGCCTGCGGACACGTGGGCGGCCAGCTCCCACGGAAAGGCCCGGGTTCGCCGTGGCCTCGGGGTGGAGGGGCCGGCGCTCAGCGGAAGTGCTGCTCAGTGGGTTCATCCGAGGGAACACCGCCTCCTCCAGGTCTGTTTTCACGGGAAGAATCTGTGCTCTGAGAATGTTTAAATCCCCGAGTCTTCTCTTTCAGACGCTTTGTGTGCACAGAGCGAGGGGGTTTCGCTGGCGCTGCCGGGCCACTTAACAACGGCCACGGCCCGGCCGTGTGGCTCCGCGGCTGAGCGGCGACCATGAACCAGGAGGTCAGGGTTCGATTCCCGGTCGGGGCACAGGCCCGGGGGGCGGGCTCCTTCCCCAGTGAGGGCGAGCCGGAGGCAGCTGGCCCGTGAGCCCCTCTCATCACGGACGGTTCTCTCTCCCCCTCCCTTCCTCTCTGACATCAGTGAAAACATGTGAGGAAATGGCAGTGGACGTGCTGGGGGTCGGAGAGGCTGCAGCTGGTGTGGGCCTGCCGGGTCGCCCCACCCTGCCCCGTCCCGACGGCATCTGGCCAGCGGCCTCACGCACAGCGCCGCGGGGATGGCCACACAGGAGAAGAGGTGCAGGGGCCCTGCTGCTCCCGGCCCGGCCAGTGCTGAGGGGCACCCAGGACATCCTCACCGAGCACCTCACCTTCCCGCTCTGCTCCTGCTGTTCCTCTGTGTGCTGGGCCTGCCAATCACTGCTGGGCCTGTCAATCACTGCTGGGCCTGCCAATCACTGCTGGGCCTGCCAATCACTGCTGGGCCTGCCAATCACTGCTGGGCCTGCCACTGCTGGGCCTGCCAATCACTGCTGGGCCTGCCAATCACTGCTGGGCCTGCCAATCACTGCTGGGCCTGTCAGCCACTGCTGGGCCTGCCACTGCTGGGCCTGCCAATCACTGCTGGGCCTGTCAGCCACTGCTGGGCCTGCCACTGCTGGGCCTGCCAATCACTGCTGGGCCTGTCAATCACTGCTGGGCCTGCCAATCACTGCTGGGCCTGTCAATCACTGCTGGGCCTGTCACTACTGGGCCTGTCAGCCACTGCTGGGCCTGCCAATCACTGCTGGGCCTGCCAATCACTGCTGGGCCTGTCACTACTGGGCCTGTCAGTCACTGCTGGGCCTGCCAATCACTGCTGGGCCTGCCACTGCTGGGCCTGTCAGCCACTGCTGGGCCTGCCAATCACTGCTGGGCCTGCCACTGCTGGGCCTGTCAGCCACTGCTGGGCCTGTCAGTCACTGCTGGGCCTGTCAGTCACTGTTGGGCCTGTCACTGCTGGGCCTGTCAGTCACTGCTGGACCTGTCACTGCTGGACCTGCCATTCTGGGTCTGTCACTCCCCTCCTGGGGTGGGATGTGGCAGTTCCCGGCCAGGGCTGGGGCTCCTCCTTCACTGCCTCCCCACCTTCCTCCGCCCCCTGCCCACTGCTTGGGGGATTTGCGCAGCTGCCAGGTATGTCCCAACAGCTGGTCCGGGAGCTGGCTCTTCAGGCGTCAGCTGGCCAGGGGCTGGGAGTTGGCCCTGTCAGGGGTCCCCGGATCTTGGCACCAGCAGTGGGTGGAGCCTTCTCCCCAGGGTCAGGTCAGCCCTGTCTCCTTCCCCCCACAGCACCCTGAGGCGCACAGCCAGCCCCAGGCCGACGCACACCTGCGGAAACCCCCTGGGGCCCTCACTTGGTGTCACAGGTCACCATTCACTCATCACGTACTCGTTAGACACGCCCCTCACTCTCATACATGTTGTCTCATCTCCTCTTACGTCCGCCTCTGGAAAGCAAGCTGTTTCCTTTTCATACTTTTGAGTGAGATGGTTAAGGCTTAGAACAACCATGTTCTGTGTCCCCAGTTCATCAGGTGCCGGCAAGACATCTGTCCTGGGACACCTGCCCCCTCCTCCCTGCAGGCCGCCTTCCGCACTTCAAATCCAGAGGGACTCTGGGGGGCCTCCAGGGACCGAGAGGACCCCAGACGTGGGCCAGGCTGTCTGGAGGCTGTGCCGTCCAGGGGCAAGTCCTCATCTGTAGAGTGGGGTGCAGTTGAGGGTGGCTGTCAGGGGACAAGGGGGGACTGCACATCCAGCTGGGTTTTCTGTGGGAGGCTTTGGAAGCCAGGCCACGGGGCAGCCAGAGGTGCGGTGAGCTCCACTGGGCGAGTGAGGGAGGGAGGGCGCAGCCCTCGGGTGTCATCGATGAGGCTGCGTGGGCAGCTGCCTCTGTGGCCTTGAATTCCCCACGGGAAGAGGGAGGTCAGGCTCCGAGTCCAGAGAATTCATGAGAATTGCTGGCAATCGCTGGTTCCTGACTGAGAAATATTTGTGTTCTTGGCAGAATATACAGCTGCTTTTCTGGGCTTCTCTTGGGGGAACACAGTCTCCATCGTTATTTATTTACTAGAGGCCCGGTGCACAAAATTCGTGCACATAGTCGGGGGTGTCCCTCAGCCCAGCCTGCACCCTCTCCAATCTGAGACCCCTCGAGGGATGTGCAGCTGCCCATTTAGGCCTGATCTTGGTTGGATCAGAATCCGGGACGGGACGTGGCCTCTGCCATTGTGGTTGTAACTGGTGTAGCCACGTGGCCTGCTGGTGGCATGTGGGGGAAACGTTGAAGACCACCAACGTGTGAGACTGGGGTTATTCTGAAACTTTTGTGCACCTGCGGCTCTCTGTGGAAGTGGTTAATTAAATGATTTTTTAACAGCAAAAGAAATACAATTAAAACCATTCGGTCTACTTGCATAGTAGGCTTTTATTACATAGCATTGGACCCAGTCATAGAACAACCTGAGGTGAGGGTGGAGGGGTGGGCGACCTCCTGGGGCGTCATGGGTTCCCTTTCCTAGTCCTCTGCAGAGGACAGACTTAGCAGCACTCTGTGGCTCCTCATTCTCCCCCGAAGACAGGTACAAACCTTTCCTCTGCCTGAGATCAGCCTTTATGGCACCGGAGGCTGTTCCCGTAAGCGTGTAACTGCTGGGCTCTGGGTAAGATACAACAGGTCCGCTACCGTCTCCTCATCATGTGAGAAATAAGATAGATTTTAGCGCAAAAATGTAGAGGGAGGAAGAGCAAGAGAAACAGAGTGAGGAAGGAGGAAAGGAAGGAAGAAAGGAAGGAAGGAAGAAAAGGGAGGGAGAGGGAAGAAAGGAAGGAAGGAAGAAAGGAAGAAGGGAGGGGGGGAAGGAAGGAGGGAGGGAGGAAGGAAGGAAGGGAGGGAAGGAGGAGGGAAGGGAGGGAGGGAGGAGGGAAGGAAGGAAGGGAGGGAAGGAAGGAGGGAGGGAGGGAGGAGGGAAGGAAGGAAGGAGGGAGGGAGAGAGGAAAGAAGGAGGGAAGGAAGGAAGGGAAAAAGGGAGGGAGGGGAAAGAAGGGAGGGAGAGAGGGAGAGAGGAAGGAAGGAAAGGGAGGGAGGGAGAAAGGAGGGAGGAGAGAAGGAAGGGAAAAATGGCTGAGTAATGATTCATTCTTGATCTGAAGTGTGAATGTTGGATGCCCTGAGCTCTCACGTGCTAACCCGGCCTCCCGGTTTGGGAAAAGCAGGTGGGATGCGTGATATCCAGCCCTTTGGAGATGCAGCAGCTGCTGCTTCCATTCCCTGCCCTCTCCCTTCCCACTGGCCTGGGCCGCCCTGCTCCCCATAGGTCAGCGAGCCTGTCAATCATCCAGGCATCTCCACCAAGCCCCATTCTGATTCAGCGGGTCTGGGTGGGGCCTGAGACTCTGCATTTTCATCGGCCCCTGCTCCCGCCCAGGGGCTGGTCCTGGGCTCCACGTGGAGGAGAGATCTGCTCCGGGCTCTCATTTCATTTTACTTTATTTATTTTATCTTATTTTTTATTATCTGGGCTCTCGTTTTAACTAAGCAGACATGACACTGCTAGGAAAGGACTTTCTTCACACTTACTTTTCCCATGGTTGTGGCTCCTCATTCAGTTTTAGAGCCAGAAAGCTGAATGGTGTGCTTTGTGTTCATGGAAGAAAGCTGTATTGCGTCTGAGAAAGTTCTGGAAAACAGCATGTTCCAGGAATGGGCCATCCGGTGGTTCACCCGTTCGTGTTCTGGGAGGACCAGAGGGTCACTGGGAAGTCACGTGGCGTGCGTGGTGAGCGGCGTGAGAACCTGCTCCGGGCGACATTTTCTCACAGCACGGACCTCTGTCGGGGCAGGAACGCTGGCTGCTCTCCATGTCTGCCGGGACGGCTCCCGCCCCTTCAAGAGGACAACCCCAGGCAGCAGCAGAAGTTTGGACTGCCAGGCACTTTGAGCCCCAGGAAGGCAAAGCCCCAGTGAAGGAGGGCAAGGCTTGCCCTGTGGAGCTCACTTAGCATTTTCACCAGTGCCCGACCTCCTCCCCATCACCCGGCCCCACCCCCTCCCCCTTATCTGGCCCCACCTCCTCCCCATCACCCGGCCCCACCCCTCCCCCTTCATCTGACCCCATTTCCTCCCCATCACCCGGCCCCACCCCCTCCCCATCACCTGTCCTGACCTCCTCCCCATCACCTGGCCCCACCCCTCCCCCTTCATCTGACCCCATTTCCTCCCCATCACCCGGCCCCACCCCCTCCCCCTTATCTGGCCCCATCTCCTCCCCATCACCTGGCCCCACTTCCTCCCCATCATCTGGCCCCACACCCTCCCCATCACTTGGCCCCACCCTCTCCCCATCACCTGTCCTGACCCCCTCCCCATCACCTGGCCCCACCCCCTCCCCATCACCTGTCCTGACCCCCTCCCCATCACCTGGCCTCACCCCCTCCCCATCACTTGGCCCCACCCCCTCCCCATCACCTGTCCTGACCCCCTCCCCACCACTTGGCCCCAACCCCTCCCCATCACCTGTCCTGACCTCCTTCCCATCACCTGGCCCCAACCCCTCCCTATCACTTGGCCCCACCCCCTCCCCATCACTTGGCCCCACCCCCTCCCCACCACTTGGCCTCAACCCCTCCCCATCACCTGTCCTGACCACCTTCCCATCACCTGGCCCCAACCCCTCCCTATCACTTGGCCCCACCCCCTCCCCACCACTTGGCCCCAACCCCTCCCCATCACCTGTCCTGACCTCCTTCCCATCACCTGGCCCCAACCCCTCCCCATCACTTGGCCCCACCCCCTCCCCGTCACTTGGCCCCACCCCCTCCCCACCACTTGGCCCCACCTCCTCCCCATCACCTGTCCTGACCCCCTCCCCATCACTTGGCCCCACCCCCTCACCATCACTTGGCCCCACCCCCTCCCCATCACTTGGCTCCACCCCCTCCCCATCATCTGGCCCCACCCCCTCCCCATCACCTGGCCCCACCCCCTCCCCATCACCTGGCCCCACCCCCTCCCCATCATCTGGCCCCACCCCCTCCCCATCATCTGGCCCCACCCCCTCCCCATCACCTGGCCCCACCCCCTCCCCATCATCTGGCCCCACCCCCTCCCCATCACCTGTCCTGACCCCCTCCCCATCACCTGGCCCACAGGCACAGGGCTGCGGGCCCTGGAGGCAGAGGCGAGGCAGAGGCATCCGGTTAAATCATCCCAGGCGGACACATCCTGTCTGCTCCCCTCCCCCGCAGCCAGCGTGCCAAGACTCAGGAGGCAAAGGACATGTTGACAGGCTGAGTGTCTGCTTCTTCTCCCCGCGTCTGATGTGGCTTCTTGTGGCTTCTGTGTCAGACGGGGGGCAGACGGGCTGGGGAGGAAGCCGGCTGGGGCTGCGGGGGGGAGAGGGGGGGTGGGGGGACTAGGGAGAGATGAGAAACTGGAGACAACTTCTGGCAGACACTGCCCTGTCTCCACTTCTGCCGTCAGAGGGAATCTGAGCAAGGAGGGCCTCAGGCTGCTGGGAAATGTGCTTGAGGGAGTTGGTGACGTCTCATTGGCCTGGACGGGTAGAGGGATTGAGGGGCACCCTCTCCCTCCTGGAGCCCCTCAAGACTGGACTCAGAATGAGGGTCTCGTGTGTTCTTTTCGTCGGAACGCGCAGAAACCCTCGGGGAGGCGAGCTGGGGCCACCGGGCAGTTCGACGCTCGCCCCCAAAGCGCAAGATGGTGCTGCCTTGGGGGTGGGTTCCTGCTTTCGACCATCGCCCTGATCTCCTCCTTAGAAAAGCTCCCGGAGATTGAGAAAAGGGGCGTCTGGTCTGCGTGGACTCCCGATGACTCAGGGCCCGAGAACGGCCCGGCGAGAGGGGGAGCGTGATGATGGGGGAGCGTGATGATGGGGGAGCTGGTGGGGGCGCACGGGAGGACGCTGCCCCGTTCTTGTGACTTCTCCGTAAACTTGACGTCTTTCCAAATGGGAAGGAGAGCTGTCTGTGGATGGTGCGCCGGCCTGCCCCCCTCCCTGCTCTGTCTCTCTCGAGTCCTGCAGTGAACTCCCGGGCACCAGCTGCTGTCTTCGTGGTGAGCCTGGCTGCCCCTCAGGGGCGTCCCCAGGGCTCGGTGTCCTTGCTCCCCGTTCACTGCGATGGCCAGCTCTTGGGGGCCCCAGAACTGGACACCAGCTGCCTTAGTTAACCACCATCCCGCTTTTGGGGGGTGGGGCCTCAGCCCTCCATCTCTGCACTGGGCTCTCTCTGCTGATGGAGAGAGGAAGGTTTGGGCCAATGATGGCGGAGAGGGATCTGCGAGTCCCAGTGTGTGGCTGCAGCCGGCGCCCCGGTTTCTGAGCGGGGCTCGTTCTCCCAGTCCTCGGTGGATTCACCCGGAGCGCACACCCTCCCCGCGTTGAGAGACGGGCTTTGCAAAGCGGTGGCTGCACAGAGGGGAGCTCTGGCCGCGGAGAGGCCACGGCCGGGCCGCTTGCTGGCGGGCGGCCGCAGGAGCAGGAATGGGCTGGTGCCGGTTGCTGTCTGTCTGTCTGTCTGTCTGTGTGACCAGTTCGATGCGCTCCCTCTCTCCGTACAAGAGCGTGTCGCTCACTCTCGGTTCCAGGCCACCACTCCGTGTGCCAACGTTTTTCCGTGAAAGGCTTTAAATGTCTGTGACTGTAACTGCTCCAGCCAGTCTCGGGGGGGACTTGAATGGGGAGAAGATGTCCCCGGTGGTGAAGGAAGCCTTTCTTTCTCACCAACGTCGAGGGAGTCAAACCAGCCGTGTCTGGAAGTTTTAACCTCTCAGCAGGCGCGCCCGCCCACAGCCACAGCTGTCTTTCTTTGGGGCAAATGAGTGTAATTTGGTTAGGCTTGATTTTTTAATGGTGGAGAGTCTGTTCAGAGAATCCACTTTTTCACTTGAGGATTTTTTTTAAAGGACCATCTATACTAATAAAAGGGTAATACGCTCATTAGATCGGGAGATTTTCCAGACATCCTTCTGGACAAAGCCGTGGTGGTGGGGCTGAGGCAGAGGCAGTTAGGGGGTGATCAGGCCAGGAGGGGAGGGCAATTGAGGGTGATCAGGCTGGTGGTGGAGGGGGCGTTGGGACCGAGCAGGCTGGAGGAGGGGATCGGTTGGGGCAATCAGGCCAGCAGGCAGAGTGGTTAGGGGTGATCAAGCAGTCAGGCAGGTGAGCAGTCAGGAGCCAGCAGTCCCGGATTGTGAGGGGGTTCTCCGACTGCCAGTTTAGGCCCAATCCCACATGGGTCTCAGATTGGAGAGGATGCAGGCTGGGCTGAGAGACAACCCTCCCCCCCTCCCCCCGTGTGCATGAATTTTGTGAACTGGGCCACTAGTCTATACTAATAAAAGGGTAATATGATAATTAAGATTGGGAGACCTTCTGGACATCCTTCTGGACAAAGCGATGGTGGCCGAACTGAGGCAGAGGTGGTTAAGGGCAATCGATCCAGGTAGGGAGGTCACTTGGGGGTGATCAGGCTGGCAGAAGAGGGCAGTTGGGTGCAAGCAGGCTCATGGGAGAGGGGCAGTTGGGAGCAATCAGGCTGGCAGGGGGTACAGTTGGGGGTGAGAAGGCCAGCTGGGGGCAGAAGGGGGATGGGGCAGTTGGGGGTGAGCAGACTGGCAGGCAGAATGGTGAGGGGTGATCAGGCAGGCAGGCAGGTGAGTGGTTAGGAGCCAACAGTACTGAATTATGAGAGGGATGTAGGTCTGCTGGCAGATGGACATCCCCCAAGGAGTCCCAGATTAGAGAGGGTACAGGCCTTGTGCACCAATTTTGTGCACCAGGCCACTAGTCGTAAGTAATAAGAGAGGAATATGCTAATTACCCGTTATGCCCTGAGGGGTAATGACTAACAGCGTAATGATAGCATCACAGATCTGCAGGAGGGTGGGGCAGCGAATTATAAGCGGGCGAAGGAGAGCTGCAGGAGGGGGCAGGGCAGCAAGCAATGAGGGGGAATAGGGGGCTACAGGAGGGCAGCAGCGAGCTGCTGGTGCATGGATTCGTGCACAGCGCTACTGGTTGCTTTATATTCTGCTCTGGGGCTTAACTTGCTGCCACTCCTGTCTTAAACTATGACTGGCCACCGTTTCTCAGGGGCTCAGCCTGCGCTTCTGGAGGCTCCCCAGGACACTCTCGTCCCCTCGTTTCTCGCTGTGAGAGAGCCCCCGCTTCCCAGAGCCTGTGGCTCCCCGTCCCTACTTGGAGGCAGGGCCAGGCAGGGCTGCCTCTTAGCGGGCACTCAGCCTTCTGGCGAGGAGGTGAGATGGCGGGGAAGGCGAGGGGGACCTGGGAGCACTAAGTGGCTCCGAGTGGGAACAATTAGGGGTGTGAGCGTGCTCGGGAAAGGAATTATCTGGACGAGACCACTTATAGTGCCGCTGTCCCGGTGCGCGTCTCCATCAAGAGCCTGCGGTTCTGAGAAGTCATCTCGGAGCCCTGCAGACTGGCAGTCACAGGTCGGGTTTCAGCGAGCGCTCTCCAGAGTCAGCTGATGTGCTGGTCACTCTGGAGCCTCGATCGCCCGCTCCCCTGGGCCACTCTGCTCTAAACTGGACATCTAGTCACCTCTCCTTCGTCGTCAAGAAACAGCAATACTTTCAACATAACAAAAGTGCTTTGTGCACGGTAGGACTTCTCAGCCCTGACTTTAAAGTGTGTAATTGGGAACTTTTATTTATTTTTCATTTAAAAAAATATATTTTATTGATTTTTTTTTTTACAGAGAGGAAGGGAGAGGGATAGAGAGTTAGAACCATGGGTCAGCTGCCTCCTGTACACCTCCCACTGGGGATGTGCCTGCAACCAAGGTACATGCCCTTGACCAGAATCGAATCTGGGACCTTTCAACCCGCAGGCCAACTCTCTACCCACTGAGCCAAACCAGTTTTGGTGGGAACTTTTATAAAAGAGCAATTTTTATATGACTTATTAAATTTTAATAAGCCTGAGGAGGTGGGAAGATGGCTGGTATTTTCCCCCCAATAATATACATGTTCATATCTCATTATTAGCAATATTACCTTTATTTGTTTACATGTGGGAAGTATATCATATAGCCCAAGGAAAATAAATCAAGGTGGGATGGATTCCTGGATTTGGGGGCAAAAAAAAGTAATATATTTTGCTGAAATACTGAAATTTGTAGTTTTAATAGGGCTCTGACCTTTTGTTTTAATCACATGTATTTAAATGTAGCATTTGATATAAGAAAATGAAGCTTGACACATCACTCAAAATATTTCACTGACTCTCCACTTGACGTGGCTTTTCAGAGCTCCCCACATGTGGGCACGGCGCACCCTACCCTCATTGTCTGTTCAGAGTTCAGGGACCCCCGACGGGCCGATAGCTGTCGGGTGCACAGGGCGCGTGGGATGATGCATTGGGTCTAAAATCCCTACTGAGCAGTCCACATGTGCCTGCACTCCACATCCAAGGGCTTCTTCCAACCCTTCTAGGTCACCGGGCTGTTACTATCACTCTATAATTTCCTTTTTAAGATCATTACGTTCATTCCTGCTTCCCCAGTTGGTCAAAACCCTCTGGTATATGGACTAGCAAATGCACTGGGCCTGGTATACCTGCCCCTCAACACTCCATCTTCCCAGGGAAGTCCTGGCCACAGAGACCACCTGTGCCAGTCCTGACCCAGCGCTGTGGCCCAGGCACGGGACCCTCTGCCACAGCGGGAGCCGGGTGAGTGGGTCCGGCTCAGCTGAGGCACTTGGTCGGAGAGGGGGCCAGGGTGGCTTCCAGAGCAAGGCTTGTGCATCGTGACAGCAACAGGAAGCTGGAAGCTGTTGTGGATGAAAGTGTGCGTCCCTCTAGACCGCTGGTTCTCAAACTTCTAATGCCTCGACCCTTTCATCCAGCTCCTCATGCTGTGGTGACCCTCAGCCGTAACATTATTTTCGTGGCTGCTTCACGACTGTGATTTTGCTACTGTTAATGAATTGTAATGCAAATATCTGTGTTTTCCGATGGTCTTAGGCTCTGCAGCAGCGGTCCTCAACCTTCCTAATTGTGGAGGGCCCCCAGGGAAGGCCCCTGAGCATTCTCTAAGTCAGTGTCAGCTTAATCCGAGGCGCCAGGCAGTGCCACGTCTTGGTAACACATCCACCAAGAAGGCTGGATGCGTGATCAGAACTGACTCTTAACTTTGCCCCAGGTGTCGGGGAGAGGGCCTTGAAATGTGGATTCAGCCGAGCCCTGGGAATGGGGGAATGAATAGGGCCTGGGGCCACGGAAACTCCTTACATCCTAAGTTTTTTTTTTCCGGTGAAACCTCTTTGTATTCTGGAATATAAATAAACACAGCTTTGTGGGCTTAGAGATCCTGACTCTCCATCAGGGAGAACAGAAATTCTACGAAGCCCCAGCTCTTATTTCTATTTTCTGCATCTTCTCTTCTTTTATTTCTCCATCCCCAGCTCCTCTACTCAGAAAGTGGACCCACTCTCTTTCCACGCTGGACGTGGCAAAGAGAGAAAACCCCGACAGCTAATATTGTGACCCACAGGTTGAGAGCCGCTGCTGTAGAGCCCAAGACCATCGGAAAACACAGACAGTCACATTACGATTCGTTAACAGTAGCAAACTTACAGTGATGAAGTAGCAACGAAAACAATGTTATGGTTGTGGGGTCAGCACACCATGAGGAGCCGCATGGAAGGGTCTCGGCATCGGGAAGGTTGAGAATCACTGGTCTACACCCAGATGTGGGGCGCCCAGTGTGACGGAGCCAGGAGCGGGCCCCCTGGGAGCCCTCGTGATGGACGGGTGCTTGTCGAACAGAAGAAACGACAGGCGATCTCCCCACCGTGTGGGAGGCGGCAGGGAGGCAGCTGTCTGGAAGGGGGAAGAGGGCTTCAGGAGGCACAGAGGCTGCCAGCACCGTGCCTGTGGGCATCTCAGCGCTTGAGCTGGGAGAACGGATTGCTGTGGAAGCCCCGTCTGTGGCACCCGCTCCCGCGCCTGGCCGACCCGCTCAGCTGCTGCACGGGCAACGCGACAGCTGTCTCTGTGGTGGGAGAGCTTGGCCACCGCCCCCCCCCCCCAGCATCTGTGAACCCCGAGAAGGCCCGTGTCTCACAGACACTGTGCACGTCTCCCGAGGTGCTCAGGAGCATCGGTGGCATCCCCTTCGCTGAGCCAGAAACCGAAGCTGAACGGGCTCGTCGGCACCAAACGCAACCTCCCGCCGAAGCGGCCTGCTCCAGTGAGGCCATCGGGGTTCCGTCTCCGGGGGCCGCACGCTTCCTCGGAGCCGGAGCCTCGCCCTGTCCAGCCGTCACCGCTCCTGGTCGGACCCTGCCTGCTTCCCGAGACAGCCCGTCGGAGCGGAAACCAGGGCTTCGGTTTCTCTCCCTCCCGTGACACACTGCTGGGCACACCAAAGGCGCCACATCAGTTCAGGTTTGCGTGATTTTTAAAATCGAAATAACATCCCGGCATGTTCCAGTGACCGTCAAACAGCAAGAAACAAGACTGTATACTTTTCTCACGGCCCAGATGACCTTGTTTTCATTCCAGTGAGGTCTGATACTGTCTCATCGCAGACAACGCTGTTGGCCTGCCCGTCCACACTGTGTGAGGGGGCTCGGAGCTTTTCCCGTGGACGGCACCTGCTACCCCAGGGCCACCGGGGAGGGAGGCACCAGAAGAAGCGGCTCATTTCTAGCCTCATTGTCACCCCAAACACGGTCTCTCTCTGCACGGCCTCAGTGATGCGTGCTTTCTGCCTGGCCTCCGTCTGCGACTGAGAAGTTTACAGCCTTTGCCCGGCCGGCGTGGCTCAGGGGCTGAGCGTCCGCCTAGGAACCAGGAGGTCACGGTTCGATTCCCGGTCAGGGCGCAGGCCCGGGCTGCAGGCTTGGTACCCAGTGTGGGGCCTGTAGGAGGCAGCCGATCCCCGATTCTCTCTCATCCTTGGTGTTTCTCTCCCTCCCTCTCCCTCCCTCTCCGAAATCAATACGAGAGTATGTTTTGAAAACAGACGTCTAAGACGGCCTCCGTGGGAAACGGAACGGCCGGGCCTGTCGCTGTGGCGGGGCAGTGTTTCCCGGGGACTGCAATGGGCACAGGAGTCGTTTTC
Organism: Antrozous pallidus; assembly: GCA_027563665.1. Classification (NCBI taxonomy): domain Eukaryota; kingdom Metazoa; phylum Chordata; class Mammalia; order Chiroptera; family Vespertilionidae; genus Antrozous; species Antrozous pallidus. Next base: position 2,838,576 of record CM050514.1, on the reverse strand, counting down.
AAACTTTATTGGGAATAATTCCAACCTTGACGACAGGTTGCAAAATAAAAACGCCTCCGAGAGTGCACTGATACTCTCCCGACACACATTTTTACCCCGTTTGCTTTATCTGTGCACTCTCTCTTTCTCCTCCCACAGACACGTGTGCACACCACACACACACACACACACCCCACACGCACCCCCTTTTCTCTCCACTGTTTGCGTGTCACTTACACACACGTGGCCCTTTCCCTGAAGTACCCCATCGGGTCATTTCCCAAGAGCAGAGGTATTCTCTTACATAACCATCCTCCGTTATCGCCCTCAGCGCATATAACCGTGATAACAGGTTTTATCTCATCCGCCATGTGTGTGCCAATCCCACCCGTGACCCCTCCATCCTCAGAGCATTTCCTCTCTGTGCGGGGTGGGGGAGGGGGGCAGGCCAAGGTTGCATTTCGTCACCCCGTCTCTTTGGCCTCCTGTTGAATCCGGGACATTGCCGCAGGCTTTCTCTGTGCTTTGGGACATGACCACACCTAGCTGTTTTTAGGAGAACATGTCTCATTGGGGCTTCTCTTATGTTTTCTAGGGATTGGACCAGGCCCTTTATCCAACACGGAATATCTAGGGCGTGGTTGCCAACCTTTCAGACCTCATGGACCACCAGTGGTCCGGAGACCACCTGTTGGCGACTGCTGGTCTAGGGGGTGTTGAGTCCTCAAGGGACCATAACTGGGGACTTTTGGTGGCCATTCATCCCCATTAGTGATGTTCATGGTCAGGTGTACACATGATAGATTGCTGTGCATGGTCAGATGTACACATGGTGAACTGTTGTACATGGTCAGCTGTACACATGATGGATTGCTGTGCATGGTCAGGTGTACACATGATGGATTGCTGTGCATGGTCAGGTGTACATATTGTATACTGCTGTACATGATCAGGTGTGCATGTGGTGAACTGCTGTACATGGTAAGGTGTACACATGGTAAATTGCTGTGCATGGTCAGGTGTGCACAGGATGGATTGCTGGGCACAGTCAGGTGTACACATGGTGAACTGCTAATACATGGTCAGGTGTATGCATAGGATGGATTGATGTACATGGTCAGGTGTACACATGATGGATTGATGTACATGGTCAGGTGTGCACATGATGGATTGCACATGGTCAGGTGTATACATGATGGGTTGTTATATATGGTCAGGTGTGCACAGGATGGATTGCACATGGTCAGGTGTACACATGATGGGTTGTTATATATGGTCAGGTGTGCACAGGATGGATTGCACATGGTCAGGTGTACACATGGTGAACTGCTGTACATGGTCAGGTGTATGCATGGTAAATTGTGCGTGGTCAGGTGTGCACAGGATGGATTGCTGAGCATGGTCAGGCATGCACATGGTGAGCTGCTGTGCATGGGAAATGATGACAGCATGTCTGTATTGATCCTGCTGAGATGGTGCCAGCTTCTCAGCACGCTAGGTGGACTCGCTGCCTGTTGCCAGCACCTGGCTGAGCCCAGCTTGACTGGCCTGTCTCCTCCTCCAGGACCTGAGCCCTCCAGCTGCCGCAGCTGCTTGTAGCAATTAGAATGCATTGTGTGCAAAGACTGAGTGTTGACTGAGCCAATTAAAAGATCAATTAGTGCCCAGCAGTGCTCAGAGAAGTGGCTCTCTGTGACAGGAGCAGACACTCCATCGGCCCAGAGGGCTGCTGTGCGGGAGTGTGCGCTGTGGTTCTTGACTCTCTTCCTGTCAAGGCCCTGCAGGTCGTAAACATCCAACGGGGCGTTTGTCAATGGGCTGAGAGCACAGAATGCTTTCCCGGCCACAGCATTTCTTGGCTAATGAAGTGGGTTACTCGTAAGCCATAGAATTACTAGTGATTACCTGATCATAATTAAGTAAAAAGAGTAAAATGGACTTCTTAGAATTTATGCTGAGCTTATGCAAATACGTTGTTTTAGTTTTGATATAGAACAGTGACCGGCAAACTCAATAGACAACAGAGACAATATCAACAATACAGCAACTGAAATTTCTTTGGAGAGCCACATTTTTGAAACTTCTTCTAATGCCACTTTTTCAAAATCGACTCACCCAGCCGTGGTATTTTGAGGAAGAGCCACATGCAGGGGCCAAAGAGCCACAGGTGGCTCATGAGCCACAGTTTGCCTACCACTGATATAGTACATCAAAAAGCTTGTTTTCCCACCAGTTTTATATATATATATATATAGAGTTTGGATTTCTTGTTATTGTTTTTCAAACCAAAAAAGTCCCAGTTTGTTCTCAGTTTTTCTTCCTATGCTGGACTTTGAGCACATGTGTACCGCAAACTACGTGTAAAGCTTTGCACTCAAGGGGTCTTGTGACAAAGTCTTGTAGGCCCTGGGATGGAGTGAAGATGGAATATGTTGAATTTCTAGATTTCTGAGGTGCAAAACTCCAGGAGAGATCTTCTCAGGGGGTGAAAAAAGTCAACTCCGGGAGAATTTCTCAGGGTGTAAAGTGTTAAGGACTGTACTGAGCAAGTCTGGGAGCAGTCAGCAGACAGCAGACGTGTCTGACTGAAGCCGGGGGCGAATTTCTGGCTCTTTGGTGGCTGAGCCCGCAGGTGAGGAAGCCAGAGTGGTGATGTCAGTTATGGCTGTGGGTGACCAGGAGGGAGTCCTCTGCTCCGTGACCCCTCTCTGCTTCCTGCAACCCTGCCAGGCGCCCAGAGAGAGGTGCTGAGAAGAGAGGCAGGGGAGCCACAGGGGTGCTACGGCCTGGCATTGGGGTAAACCTCCCTAAAGAAGGTCTGTCCTTGCACAAAAGGTGACCCAGAGAACTTGCTTTGTCTGGACAAGAGTAGGTCACGTGACCTTCCTTAGATCACCTGTCACCTGGGTGCTGCCCCGTTTTCTACTTGACTCTTTCCTGTTCTGGAGACCCTCCGAACGGAAGGCAGCTGCAGGCTGCTGGGCACACGAGGCAGGAGAAGGTGCCTTTGCATGGAGCGACTTTTCTTCCGGAGAGTCTGCTCACTCTTCGCCGCTCCTGAGACTCAGAGGCAGAGTCCCTCACTCCACGTGCAGCTGGCCACCTGAGCCACCTGAGCCACCTGGCCACCTGGACCTCTGGGCCACCTGGGCCACTTTGGACCACAGGAGCCACCTGGGCCACTTGAGCCACCTAGGCCCCTAAAGCAGCCACTCGTTGGTCGCAGATGGCTACACGCCATCTCAACACGTGTCTAGAATTCACTAAGAGGCATGGCACGGGACATGTTTCTCTACGAATGGACACAAGTGTCCTTTAAAGAGCAAAGCGAGATGATTCGTTCTGCTCTCCTCCTTCCTCTCTGTCCCCCCATCGGAAGCATGGCAGTCTCTGCCCCAGAGGAGCCGAAACCCGGGCCCGGCCAGACCGCCACGAAAATCCAGCGGCTGGCCCAGCTGCGGGCCCGGCCCCGCTCAGCTGAGCACACCCCCGCCGCACCTCCCCCGGCGATGCCCACACAGAGGCAGGGAGAGGCTGTGGGCAGGTCAGTGTATCTGGGCCCAGGTCCTCGGGAAGACGCGGCAGAATCAGGGGACCGATGAACATCTGCGGGAAGTAGCTCGGTCCCTGGGACGCTCCGGGAATGGCGACTGCGGTCCCGCGTGGGCGGGGCATGTCCCCCCCCCCCCCCCCCCCCCGTGCCTGTCCATTAGACCACGGCACAGCCGCGACACGTAGGACACACATGGTCAGAAGCAGATTTCAGAAAGATCGAAGGTAAAACACTGCAAAGGGGAAAAGAAATCAGAGCCAGGCTTTTGTTCTTATCTTTAACATTTCACATGAAAGCACTCTAAAGCAAAAGGATTTTCTGCTTAGAAAAGCAGGCTCTCGCTATGCACATCTTATCTACCGTACTTTTCCTCCAAAAATTCCAGACCCAGAAAATGGCATTCTTAGTATGTCCACTCCCAAGTGGTTTGTTATTTTCGAAAGAAATAACAGACCGTTTTCGCTTTTATGACTGCTTCGTGTGAATGTATCGTTTACATTGGCCGGGTTATATTTTCCCCATCATCAAACAATTCCGGACAACGTGGCCCAACAGAACCGAATATAAATAATTTAGCTGAGCTCCCTTTCTTCTTGCAAACATGTTTACACTCGTGTTTAAAAAAAGAGCTGGATGGTTCCCTCAGGCTATCGATGTATATCCTGTCTTTTCCCGAGCACGCGAGGACATCGGGGGAAGCCAGTTCTCTCTCGCACGTTGTTTTTGGCGGCTCCCGGGGAACGTCTGCTCGCCTGTCCAGATACCTGTCGTCAGCAGGACCCCGGGTTCCGGGGAGGCACCGCGAATGCCTGCGAGATCAGGGCCTGGGCAGCCCGGGCACCGTGTGTTGGCACATCCCCTGCCCGTGCTGGGTCTGGGGGCGCTCCGGTCTGCGGTGCCCTGTGCGCTGGAGACGGGCTCACAGTGCGCATCACGCTGAAGGGAAGAGGGGCTGTGGAGCGAAAGGGTTTCCCGCGTCGGGGTGCCGGGTGGGAGTGGATGCCTCACTGGCGTTGAGAATCACGCTCTGCTCTGTCCACTGGCTTTCTGGGCACACCTGTTCAGCGGCTGTATTTTTCTATGGTGATTATTTATTTGCTTTTAAAATGTATTTTATTGATTTCAGAGAGGAAGGGAGAGGGAGAGAGAAACATCAGTGTTGAGAGAGAATCGTGGACCGGCTGCCTCCTGCACACCCCACGCTGGGGACGGAGCCCGCCACCCGGGCCTGTGTCCCGACCGGGAATCGAACCCTGACCTCCTGGTTCCTAGGTCGATGCTCAACCGCTGAGCTGCGCGGCCGGGGCCCAGGTGCTGTTTTGTTCCCGAGCGTTTTCAATGAGGACAAGAGCTCACCCCGAGCGGAGGAGTCCATGACGGACATTCCCCGTCTGTCAATCACGTAGACCTTCATCTCGCACGTGTGTGGGACTGTGTTTGCTTTTAAAAAATGTTTGTGGGTTGCCAAAACCAGTTTGGCTCAGTGGATAGAACGTCGGCCTGAAGACTGAAGGGTCCCGGGTTCGATTCCGGTCAAGGGCATGTACCCTGGTTGCGGGCACATCCCCAGTGGGGGGTGTGCAGGAGGCAGCTGATGGATGTTTCTCTCTCATCGATGTTTCTAACTCTCTATCCCTCTCTCTTCCTCTCTGTAAAAAACCAATAAAATATATTAAAAAAATGTTTGTGGGTTAGCAGGTGCACACCCGAGGCTGCTCCTCTGGCGTCCGGACACCTGCTCTCCCTCGGCCCCTGAGACGGCGAGTAGCGTCCGGGCGGCTGGAAGGAAAGGCCGTGGGAGAATGCGCCGCGCCCCCCCCCCCCCCCCCGCAGCGTTCATTTCCACGGGATCGCGACTAGGAGCGTCGGTGTGAAAGGGGGAGCATAAGCCTTGGGGTGCCAGAGGCCGGACTTCCAACCCCACAGCCCTGCCCAGGCGTGTGCCTGCCGCCGGGTACCCCGTCCCAAGCTCTGTCTTCCCCGGGGCGGCGCGGCGGCCGGGAGCCGAGAAAGACATCGCGCGTCTGATGCGCTGGACATGGCATCCGCGTGCTGGGAGCCGTGGAGGACGCTGCCTTCGTGCGGTCACTGTTGTCTTTGTTGTTGTGGTTGCTGTGAGGCATGCGTGTCAGCTGGCCGTGTGGAGAGCGATGCCCGGGGTGGGAGGAGGGCGCAGGAGGGCAGGCGTGCGGGGAGCGGGTTACGGGGACCGGAGACGAAGGGAGAGCCACCCTCACGGCTGCAGGGGAGAGGCTGGAGGCTGTGGTCCGCCTGGCGGCCGGAGCTCGGCGCCGCGGGTGTGCGGCGTCCGGGGCTGCTCGGGGCTGCTCGGGGCTGCTCTCAGCCGGAGGGCGCCCGCTGCTCCTGGCCAGGGGCCCTGTCCGTGGTCCACGCATGGCAGTCGTGCCTCCTTCTCGGCCGGCGGTGCCTGCCTCTGACCTCATCTTTAGGGCCCCGCCAGAGAAGCCCTGCCTCTTACCGGCCTCGCCTGCTGAGGCCAGGCCCGCCCCTCTGGCGGGTAAGAGAACACAGCCCCGGGGCTGATCTCTCGGCGTAGCCTCAGGTCTGCCCCCATGCGGAGGGGGAGGAGGAGGAGGAGGAGGGGGAGGAGGAGGTGGTACCGAGGGAGGGGACCCCTCAGTGGCTCCGGTGGGTCACGGCTGCCCCGTTCTCTCTGAGGCTGTGCTTTCGAACCCACCGCAGGATGGACGGACGCTCGGGCAGAGAAGGGAATCTCAGCTCTGATTTGCATGAACTTGACCAAGTCCTTTCACTTCCTGGGTCATTTTATCTGCATCTGCTGGAGGGGCTCTCAGTCAAGGTCTGAATCTGGCATGTGAGGGACAGGCACGCATCCACTCGGCACATGTTCGCTCAGCATCTTAAATGGCAGAAACGTGTTGTCTGGAGGCTGGAGATCCGCGACCCAGTCCCGATCCGCCGTCTCTTCAAGAGAGCCCTCTGGTCCGCTCGTTAAAAATGTGTTGAATGCCACTGCACGCTGGACAAGCTGCCACACCACGGTGACATCAGTGACGGGAGCAGCCGAAAGAGCCGCCGGGTGGAGCCGACATCGTCCTCCGGAAACGAAGTCAGCATCACACACATACAGTGTGTGCCGTGTGCAGGGCATGCATGATACACCCATGTGTCCATGTGCAGAGTGTGCTGTGTGCAGGGCATGCATGATACACCCACGTGTCCATGTGCAGAGTGTGCCGTGTGCAGGGCATGTATGATACACCCATGTGTCCATGTGCAGAGTGTGCCGTGTGCAGGGCATGCATGATACACCCATGTGTCCATGTGCAGAGTGTGCTGTGTGCAGGGCATGCATGATACACCCACGTGTCCATGTGCAGAGTGTGCCGTGTGCAGGGCATGCATGATACACCCACGTGTCCATGTGCAGAGTGTGCCGTGTACAGGGGATGTATGATACACCCACATGTCCATGTGCAGAGTGTGCCGTGTGCAGGGGATGCATGATACACCCACATGTCCAGGTGTAGAGTGTGTCATGTGCAGGGCATGCATGATACACCCATGTGTCCAGGTGCAGAGTGTGCCGTGTGCAGGGGATGAATGATACACCACATGTCCAGGTGTAAAGTGTGTCATGTACAGGGGATGTATGATACACCCATGTGTCCATGTGCAGAGTGAGCCATGTGCAGGGGATGTATGATATGCCCACGTGTCCATGTGCAGAGTGTGACATGTGCAGGGGATGTATGATATGCCCACGTATCCATGTGTAGAGTGTGACATGTGCAGGGGATGTATGATATGCCCACGTGTCCAGGTGTAGTGTGAGCCATGTGCAGGGGATGTATGATACACCCACATGTCCAGGTGTAGTGTGAGCCATGTGCAGGGGATGTATGATACACCCACGTGTCCATGTGCAGAGTGTGACATGTGCAGGGGATGTATGATATGCCCACGTATCCATGTGTAGAGTGTGACATGTGCAGGGGATGTATGATATGCCCACGTGTCCAGGTGTAGAGTGTGACATGTGCAGGGGATGTATGATACACCCACGTGTCCAGGTGTAGTGTGAGCCATGTGCAGGGGATGTATGATACACCCACATGTCCAGGTGTAGTGTGAGCCATGTGCAGGGGATGTATGATATGCCCACATGTCCATGTGCAGAGTGTGCCGTGTACAGGGGATGTATGATACACCCACATGTCCATATGCAGAGTGTGCCGTGTACAGGGGATGTATGATACACCCACGTGTCCATGTGCAGAGTGTGACATGTGCAGGGGATGTATGATACACCCACGTGTCCAGGTACAGAGTGTAACATGTGCAGGGGATGTATGATATGCCCACGTGTCCATGTGCAGAGTGTGACATGTGCAGGGGATGTATGATATGCCCACGTATCCATGTGTAGAGTGTGACATGTGCAGGGGATGTATGATATGCCCACGTGTCCAGGTGTAGAGTGTGACATGTGCAGGGGATGTATGATACACCCACGTGTCCATGTGCAGAGTGTGACATGTGCAGGGGGTGTATGATATGCCCACGTGTCCAGGTGTAGAGTGTGTCATGTGCAGGGCATGCATGATACGCCCACGTGTCCAGGTGTAGAGTGTGACATGTGCAGGGGATGTATGATATGCCCACGTGTCCATGTGCAGAGTGTGACATGTGCAGGGGATGTATGATATGCCCACGTGTCCAGGTGTAGAGTGTGACATGTGCAGGGGATGTATGATATGCCCACGTGTCCAGGTGTAGAGTGTGACATGTGCAGGGGATGTATGATACACCCACGTGTCCATGTGCAGAGTGTGACATGTGCAGGGGATGTATGATACACCCACATGTCCAGGTGTAGAGTGTGTCATGTGCAGGGGGTGTATGATATGCCCACGTGTCCAGGTGTAGAGTGTGAGCCATGTGCAGGGGATGTATGATACACCCACGTGTCCATGTGCAGAGTGTGACATGTACAGGGGATGTATGATACACCCACGTGTCCAGGTGTAGAGTGTGTCATGTGCAGGGCATGCATGATACGCCCACGTGTCCAGGTGTAGAGTGTGACATGTGCAGGGGATGTATGATACACCCACATGTCCAGGTGTAGAGTGTGTCATGTGCAGGGGGTGTATGATATGCCCACGTGTCCAGGTGTAGAGTGTGAGCCATGTGCAGGGGATGTATGATACACCCACGTGTCCATGTGCAGAGTGTGACATGTACAGGGGATGTATGATACACCCACGTGTCCAGGTGTAGAGTGTGTCATGTGCAGGGCATGCATGATACGCCCACGTGTCCAGGTGTAGAGTGTGACATGTGCAGGGGATGTATGATATGCCCACGTGTCCAGGTGTAGAGTGTGACATGTGCAGGGGATGTATGATATGCCCACGTGTCCAGGTGCAGAGTGTGACATGTGCAGGGGATGTATGATACACCCACATGTCCAGGTGTAGTGTGAGCCATGTGCAGGGGATGTATGATATGCCCACGTGTCCAGGTGTAGAGTGTGACATGTGCAGGGGATGTATGATACACCCACGTGTCCAGGTGTAGAGTGTGACATGTGCAGGGGATGTATGATATGCCCACGTGTCCAGGTGCAGAGTGTGACATGTGCAGGGGATGTATGATACGCCCACGTGTCCAGGTGTAGAGTGTGACATGTGCAGGGGATGTATGATACACCCACGTGTCCAGGTGTAGTGTGAGCCATGTGCAGGGGATGTATGATACACCCACGTGTCCATGTGCAGAGTGTGACATGTGCAGGGGATGTATGATACACCCACGTGTCCATGTGCAGAGTGTGACATGTGCAGGGGATGTATGATATGCCCACGTGTCCAGGTGTAGAGTGTGACATGTGCAGGGGATGTATGATACACCCACGTGTCCATGTGCAGAGTGTGACATGTGCAGGGGATGTATGATACACCCACGTGTCCAGGTGTAGAGTGTGACATGTGCAGGGGATGTATGATACACCCACATGTCCATGTGCAGAGTGTGACGTGTGCAGGGCATGCATGATACACCCACGTGTCCATGTGCAGAGTGTGACATGTGCAGGGGATGTATGATACACCCACGTGTCCAGGTGTAGAGTGTGACATGTGCAGGGGATGTATGATACACCCACATGTCCATGTGCAGAGTGTGACGTGTGCAGGGCATGCATGATACACCCACGTGTCCATGTGCAGAGTGTGCCGTGTACAGGGGATGTATGATACACCCACGTGTCCAGGTGCAGAGTGTGCCGTGTGCAGGGGATGCATGATACACCCACATGTCCAGGTGTAGAGTGTGTCATGTGCAGGGGGTGTATGATATGCCCACGTGTCCAGGTGTAGAGTGTGACATGTGCAGGGGGTGTATGATACACCCACGTGTCCAGGTGTAGAGTGTGACATGTGCAGGGGATGTATGATACACCCACGTGTCCAGGTGCAGAGTGGGCCGTGTGCAGAGGACACATGACCCCCACCCTCCCCAGGTACCACTGCGCAGGAGCCCTGGTGCTAGCCGTCAGGGGGGCGGTGTGGTTTCCAGGTTGTGCTTTGTGAGATGAAAAGGCTCAGGACTCCCGGGGGGGATGGGGGGGTTGTCTGGAATCGTCCCTTGAGAACAGAGTGAACCCATGAACACCCCGGAGGGCGGGGATGGTGGCTGAGGTGAGGAGAGGCAGCGTTTCCCGCGGGGCCCTGCCGGAAGGAGGGAGCAGGCGGAGTCTCGGCCACCCGCTCACAGGCATCGCAGGAGTGGACGGCAGCCATGGGGATGGGAATGCCAGTGCAGGGACTTGGCAGCGGCCGCAGGCTGGCGGAGGGTGGGGAGGGTGTGTTGGGACCGCCCCCTCCTCGGGCGCCTCGGCTTTGGCAGTGGCCCCGGGACAGGCGCGGAGCCAGGAGGAGGGGGCCTGAGGGACTTGGCTGTGGCCTCCGGGGAGCGTTTTATGCACTGGTTTATACACTCGCGGAGGGGACTGCCGTTCCAGGAAGTAGTAGGCTTCCCGAGGTCAGCCAGCGAGTGGCAGAGCTGGAGCTCAGCCCAGGCTCCCGACTCCTCTGCAGACGCCTCCGGAGATGCCTCTGCAGACGCAGCGCCTTCCTGCCTGGTCCTGGGCCGCCCCTCAAAGCCCTGCCTCTCCCTCCTGGCCCCCCCTCCAGGCTCCGCCTCTCCCACCAGCTCCACCAGTGGGGGTCCCTCTGGCCTGATGGTGCCCGAGAGAGAGGCTGCACCTTATTTGGGGTTCATTGACTTGGCTGCTCCACCAACCCACTGAGTTCAAACTAAGAGTTTTATTGTCTGGAGGCTGGAAGTCCAAGGTCAAGTGCAAGGTCAAGGCAGAGGGTAGGGTTGGTTCCTTCTGAGGCTGAGGGTGAATCAGCCCTGGGCCTCTCTCTTAAAAAAAAAATAAATAAAATATTTTATTGATTTTTTACAGAGAGGAAGAAAAAGGGACAAAGAGAAACATCGATGAGAGAGAGACATGGATCAGCTGCCTCCTGCACACCCCCTGCTGGGGATATGCCCACAACCACCATACATACCCTTAACCGAAATCGAACCTGGGACCCTTCAGTCTGTAGGCCGATGCTCTATCCACTGAGCCACACCGGTTTTGGCTCCCTGTGTCTTTCTTGCAGCGCCTGATGGGTCACGGCCACCATCTTTCTCAGGCCTTGGCCCAGATCTCTGCCTCTTCACGTGGTGTCTTTCTGTCAACCGATGGTCACTGTACCAGTGAGGGGACGAGGTCCCCAGCGGAGCCCCCAGGGAAGATCTTTGGGGACACTCCGACCTTGAGAGGAAAAGCCTATACTCAGGAGGATATTTTGGAGGTGGCTCCTGAGGTGACACAGAGAAAAGCCGGGGATGGTCAGGGACCCCATGTTTTCCAAAATTCCAAACTCTGCTGGTCAGCCCACGGAGTGTCTGGGCCAGATTCCTCCTAGAACACTGTTCCGGCTAAATGTCACCATAATATGAACAGCTGAGGGAACAGAGCCTAGCTTTTCGATTTCAAGGCTCAGCGCTACTTCCTCCAGGAAGCACTCCTGGATTTTTCCCCACCAGGAGGGATGCCTCTCTTGTGTGAATTTCATTCCCTCGTGTCCAAGTGTTTCGTCCCAGATTTCATTGCATGATAACTGTTGGCCAAGGGACTGAAAGAAGTGTACGGGAGTGGGGTGGTTCAGAGATGGTGTTATGTGTCAGTAGAGTAAGTTCTCAAGTCCAGGGATGCTGGGAAATCCCATCTGTACCTTAAATACCTCCATCCACTATGATATTGGAACTTCCCTTTAGTGGAGGAAGGTGATGTATTGACAATTATCAAGAGAAGACATTTAGTAAGACCTTTAGCCCGGCTGGCGTGGCTCAGTGGCTGAGCGTGCACCGAGGAACCAGGAGGTCAAGCTTCCATTCCTGGTCAGGGTACAGGCCCAGATGGTGGGCTCACCCCCCAGTTTGGGCGTGCAGGAGGCAACCTATTAACGATTCTCTCTCATCATCGATGTTTCTACCTCCTTCGCCCTCTCCCTTCCGCTCTGAAATCAATAAAAAGATGTCTTAACAAAAAAGATATTTACTTTGGTTTATACTAAGATGTGAATGACTGATATGACATCTCACCCGAAGACTGGATTTTCATGAAAGGAGAGGGAGCATGACAACGCAGGGGCTGCCTGAAGGGGAGGAGGGAAGAGACAGTGAGGAGCAGACAGCACCTGGAGGCGGGCTGACGTACTCGGCGAGTTTGTCTGTAGCTACCTCTGGGGGAGAAAGGATGTGGAAGCCTCGTGGTCCCGTGGGTCCCCACAGCTTGGTTCTATCCACCCACCCACCCACCCACCAGGGGCCATGCCTTCCCTTGGCCATGAATTTTTTAAAAATATATTTTTATTGATTTTGTACAGAGAAGAAGGAAGAGGGATAGAGAGTCAGAAACATTGATGAGAGAGAAACATCCATCAGCTGCCTCTTGCACACCCCCTACTGGGGATCTGCCCACAACCAAGGTACATGCCCTTGACCGGAATCGAACCTGGGACCCTTCAGTCCACAGGCTGACACTCTATCCACTGAGCCACACCGGTTAGGGCTACCTTGAATTTGATCTTACGCGGCAGCGGTGGGCACCCTTCCAGCTCTCCGTCTCCCGAGAGGGACGCATCGCCCGAGATCTGTATCTCAGTGAAATAACCGTGCAAACAGCCTGCCTGTGGGAGCCTCTCTCAGAGGCTGCAAGTTTGGCCCTCAGGAGTCAGAGGAGGGTTTGCAACGCGGCTTCCGATGCACGAGGTCCTTTGTCCTGCGTGATTTAAAACACGTCCCATCACACCCTGACCGGTGTGGCTCAGTGGGCAGAGCATTTGCCTGCAGATTGAAGGGTCCCAGGTTTGGTTCCGGACAAGGGCATGTACCTTGGTTGCGGGCACATGCCCAGTGGGGGGTGTGCAGGAGGTGGCTGATGGATGTTTCTCTCTCACGATGTCTCTGACTCTCTCCCTCTCTCTCCCTCTCTGTAAAAAATCAGTAAAAAGAAAAAGAACAAAACACGTCCCATCAGGCCCATGGATGTGCTGCCAGAGCCACGCTCCGCCCAGGGCCGGCGGGGAGGGGACTGGTGATGTCCGAGCAGCTTGCAGCCGGGCCCGATGAAAGCTGTGTCTCGAGCGGTGTCTGTCCGCGCTGTGCCCGCCGGGGAGGCGTCGGAGGGGAAGCCCGGCCGCAGACCGGCCGGAGAGCTGTCTCGTCGCCCAGGCCGGACGTCAGCCCGGCGCCTGGAACGGGCCCGGGCTCACAGCCTGCAAACCAGGCGGCCGTGGCGACCGCAGGAAGAAGGGCCAGACGCTCGGCTGGCGGGGCTGCACCTGACGGACCCGCCCTCGCGGGCACGGAGCCCAGACGGACGGACGGCCCGGCCCGGCCAGACGTCACGCTCCATTACCTCGCCCACCTCCGCGCGGCGGCCCAAGCGGGAGCCGCTGGCAGCAGACGGCAGGGCAATGACCGCGTGTTTAAACGTTCCCTTGGTGCGTCTCCAGCGCGTGCGCGCAGCCTGCGATCGGAAAATAATCGGGTAGGCGCTTACCCAACCGCGGATCTCCGCTCCGAGGTGAATCAAGCCGGTCAACAGGTCCCTGTCGTGCAGGGCGATTTCCGCAGAGCCCACCGGCCGAGCACGCGGAGCTGAGCTGGCTCTGCCTCCCGCTCCGGCTCCCGGGGACCGGTCTCACCGCCTGGGACGGAGCTCACGGCTCACGGCGGGGCACGGGTTGTGCATTTATCCGGGGGCGGGCTGACTGACGTATTCCGTGAGTTTGTCTGTAGCTACCTCTGGGGGAGAAAGGATGTGGAAGCCTCTCGGTCCCGTGGGTCCCCACAGGTGTGGTGTCCGTCTGAGGCACGCTTTCCCACTTTGAAAGCCGGGGGGCCGTGTTCATTGAAAAAGGAAGGACCGTTATGTTTGAGGGCTGGCTGGCGGGAGAAGCACTGCCCGTGTTTCATTGTTTGCAGCTGGAGGAGTTTTGCGATCAACATACACTCAGGAAACCATCACTACATTCTTTTTAAAAATATATACTTTTTTGTGTTTTTTTTTACAGGGAGGAAGGGAGAGGGAGAGAGAGTCAGAAACATCGATGAGAGAGAAACATCGATCAGCTGCCTCCTGCACACTCCCCGCTGGGGATGTGCTCACAGCCAAGGTCCATGCCCTTGACCGGAATCGAACCCGGGACCTTTCGGTCCGCAGGCCCGACACGCTCTATCCACTGAGCCAAACTGGTCTCGGCGATCACCACATTCTATACCATAAACACACCCACAATTTCCAGAAGTTTCCTGCCATCCTCTTTTTTTATTGGTAATCCACGCCCAGGGACATTTTCCCAGGGATATTTAGAGAGAGTGGAAGGGAGGAGGGGAGACGGAGAGAAACACACTGATTGGCTGCCTCCTGCGCGCGTCCCAGCCAGGGCCCAGGCTGGGGAGGAGCCTTCCACGGCGGGAGGTACGTGCCCTTGACTGAAATCGAACCCGGGACCCTTTGGTCCACAGGCGGACGCTCCACCCACGGAGCCACCCCCGCGAGGGCCACCCTTTCCATTTCCTCTCTTTATTCTCTAAGAGGAACCTTTATCCTGAGGTCCGCCTCCCTAGCGGGATCCCAGCACACAGCGCCGGCCCCAGCTGTGGGTCCCCCCGGGGCGGCAGACCCCAAGGACGAGTGGGCCCGCGTTTCCGAACCCTCATTCCCCCGACTCGTCGGACTGGGCGTTGGCACGTGTTAAGGACGAATCTGTCTACACCCCAAGGCCACGCGAGCCAGAGCGGAAAGCGGGAATCTTGGGGTGTGGGAGGAACGGGGGGTTCTGGGCCCGGGATCTGAAGTCGGGAGGGAATAGGCACCGACGGGTCGAAGCTGGACTTCCCTCCCCCTCCTCGCCTGACACGCTGCCCTTTTTGTCCTCTTCTGGAAAGAGCTGACACGTTTGGGCAGAACCACACACTGGTAAGTAAGTGGACCGAGTAAGTTAAACTCCGTTCGGGTCACTCCTGGGCCCGGAATGAAAGGTGCGCAGGAGGCGTCTGACCGGATCGCCGTGGGGCTGGACGCCCGGCGCTGTGCTCCCGCCGCCGGGAAACCGTGTCCCCGAGACCCTGCCCTCCCAAAGCGTGGGAACCCCTCTCACGTCCCGCGTGGTTCAGGGTTCCAGTTCAGGGTTCGGGTTCTGGAGGAGGCCGCACACAAATGAAAAGAGGCTAGAGGGGTGGGGTGGGGGATCGGGTGGAGGGGAGCGATGGGGAGGGGGGAAGAGGAACACCTATAATAATCTGAACAATAAAGATGTATTTAAAAAATAAAATAAAATACATTATGGATTCCCTAAAAAAGAAAGAAGGAGAGAGAGACTAGAAAAACATTAATTTGAGAAATGGGGGCCAAACAGAAGCCCAAGAGAGGGCTACTACCCGCTCTGGCTTTGCCATCACTTTTATTAAGATTAAGATTATGGGATTCACCCATATCCCCCCCAGGCAGGAAATTCCAATAATAGCCAATCAGCGAATTTACTTAAAACTAACAGGTGGAGCCGAACCGGTGTGGCTCAGTGGATAGAGCGTCAGCCTGAGAACTGAAAGGTCCCAGGTTCGATTCTGGTCAAGGGCATGGACCTTGGCTGCGGGCACATCCCCGGTGGGGGGTGTGCAGGAGGCAGCTGATCGATGTTTCTCTCCCATCGATGTTTCTGACTTTCTATCCCTCTCCCTTCCTCTCTGTGAACAATCAATAAAATATATTTAAAAACAACAACAACAAAAAACTAACAGGTGGAGGCTGTTTCAACCGCCAACAACCAGTGATTAGCTCTGACTCTTCCGAGCAATCGAGGTTGACAGCCCTCCGGATTCCCTGTCCACACCCCACGGCTCTCTGTTACTAAGACAATGATCGGCTTCCGGCGCCGCAGAAGTGGCTTGCCAGTCTGCCTTCCGTGGCACGTCTGACGTTAGGAGACTCGTAAACTGCTAATGCGCCCCTGCGTGTCCTCTCCGGTTGTTAGCTACTCTGGCGTTTTGCAGGAAGCAGGGGTTGAAACGACGAAGAAGACACGCGATAGGCGTCGGGAGGAGAAGAGGGAGAGGCGGGGAGTGGAAGTTGGGCGCCATTTTGTATGGCTCACAGGTCTGGGTTTCATTCCAGGGACAGTGGGGGACCACGGAGAAATGCTGGCTGAGGAGGCATGCCGTGAATGGCACGCACCCCTGGGAACAGCCGGAGAGGATCCCGGGGGAGGGTGGAGGGAGGCCTTGGTGCAATGTCAGGACTGGCCCTTGGGGTGGTCTTGTTGGCGGGAGGAAGAGGGCTGGAGCTGTGGAGAGAGAGCATGGATCTCTGATTGGCTTGGGATTGGACGAATCACGGAACTACATGAAAGGTGACCTTATAGATCAGGCTGCCCAGCCGCGTCCCACCCCTGCGTCCTCCTGGCATGCAGGTGACAGGTGGCAAGGAGGGTCTGATGCCCCGATGGCAGCTGTCCGACCCCCGCTGAACCTGCCATCCTTTTGGACAATATCAACCTTCTCCTGAGACTGAGCCCCCATCTC
The DNA here is from genome assembly GCA_027563665.1 of Antrozous pallidus. Classification (NCBI taxonomy): domain Eukaryota; kingdom Metazoa; phylum Chordata; class Mammalia; order Chiroptera; family Vespertilionidae; genus Antrozous; species Antrozous pallidus. The sequence continues at coordinate 2,821,910 of CM050514.1, read as the reverse complement.
CCCCATCGCTCCCATCCCCGCCCGGTCCTGCCCTCAGGGCCGGTGCTGCGTGCGTCCACGTGAGGACCCCCCAGACACTTCAGAGCAGCCATCCTGTCCCTTCGTGTGGGTGGCACCTTCTTTCCTTCCCGCCTCAGCCTCTCAGTGGTGAGTACAGCTGGGGCCTAAGAGGCGTGCGTGAGCATGGCAGCCTCAGCCTCCTCACTTGCTGGAGCCCCGGAGCGTCTGAGAAGTCCACTCGAGAAAGCCTTCCCGGGCAGGACGCCTCCCGATGTCCGGTGTTTCTCTAGCCCAGCGGTCGGCAAACGCATCAGTCCACAGAGCCACACATCAACAGTGGCTCTGCTTTTGTGGAAACTGCCGCTTCCCGTGTGCGTCCTCGCTCGCAATCTGCGCACACAAGGGAGTCCTGACTCATGCTGGACATGATCATTTCGCAGAATTGACCTTGTTCCCCTTTTTGGAAATTGAGATGGTGTTCTTTATCAGTCTTCCCCCTCGCCCGCCCCCCCCCCCCTCCCCCCGATTCTCTGTAGTTCCTTAGAGGCTGATGATGATTCAGCGCTCACGCTGCCAAATGTCACAGTCCGGACTCCGGGCCCACAGAGGGCAGCCCTGGGCGCGGCGTCGTGTGAGGTCAAGTGCTTGGCTGTCAAGAGGCAGCCCTCGGCTCAGCCTTCAGGAGTCAGGACCGCGAGCCTCCTGTGGCCTGTGGTTCCTTCGTCTGCAAACCCAGCTTCGGATCCCAGAGTGGCTGAGGAGGAGGCCGGGCACCCAGCAGCCCCCAGCTCAGGCCGGGCACCCAGCAGCCCCCAGCTCAGGCCGGGCACCCAGCAGCCCCCAGCTCAGGCCGGGCACCCAGCAGCCCCCAGCTCAGGCCGGGCACCCAGCAGCCCCCAGCTCAGGCCGGGCACCCAGCAGCCCCCAGCTCAGGCCGGGCACCCAGCAGCCCCCAGCTCAGGCCGGGCACCCAGCAGCCCTCAGCTCAGGCCGGGCACCCAGCAGCCCCCAGCTCAGGCCGGGCACCCAGCAGCCCCCAGCTCAGTCCAGGCACCCAGCAGCCCTCAGCTCAGGCCGGGCACCCAGCAGCCCTCAGCTCAGGCCGGGCACCCAGCAGCCCCCCAGCTCAGTCCGGGGCACCCAGCAGCCCCCAGCTCAGGCCGCCTCTCCCCTTGCCAACTTGGGCCTCAGCTCATGGCCGCGGGCTGTGCCCATGGCTCCCGGCACCTGGGACACCCGCAGGCCTCCCTTTGCTGTGATGCGAACCTAAAAGCCACCTCTCCCGTGTTGTCCTCCGGGATTTTTAAAGAGCCAGGCTCCTGGACATGAGGTTTTCCAACAACCTCATCACAACCTGCAGCTCTTGGCCGGGCCCTCTCTCCTCCAGCCCGCAGCGCGCCCCGAGGCCCTCCCTGTAGACAGTGCTCCCCACTCTCCCTCCTCAAGGGGTGCCGGGATGTCACCAGAAGCTCATTTCTGCCGAAGCCTGTCCTTCCTGGAACCCCCTGCGAACGGCACCCGCCTTGGGTGTCCTGTGAGCACGGGATGCGGAATGGAACTGGGTCCCCGGCCTCTTTGTGGCCACTGCACTCTCTGAAACAACCTCCTTCCCAGCCTTCCTCTGTCTTGTGCAGCCACCTCCGGCCTCAGGCCCGGCTCCCCCGAGAGCGGATGTGCATGTGGAGGCAACTGAGAAAGGGTTGGGGAGGCTTTCAGTTTTATCCTCTGGGGCCTGTGTCCTGGTTTCCACCGGACAGGGGGAGGGGAGCAGGCTTTCTGGGGAGGGGAGGGGAGAAAAGGGGAGAGGAGGGGAGCAGGCTTCTGGGGAGGGGAGAGAGGAGGGCAGGGGAGGGGAGAGGAGGGGAGGAGAAGGGTAGGGAGGAGAGGGGAAGGGAGGGGAGAGGAGGGGTAGAGAAGGGTAGGGAGGGGAGGGGAGGGGAAAGGAGGGGAGCAGGTTTTCTGGGGAAGGTAGGGGAGAGGAGGGGAGAGGAGGGGAGGAAAAGGGAGGGGAGGGAAAGGAACAGGCTTTCTGAGGACGGGAAGGGAGAAGAGGGGAATGGAGGGGAGAAGAGGGAAGGGGAGGGATAGGGAGGGGAGGGTGGGAGGAGAAGGGTAGGGAGAGGAGGGGAGCAGGCCTTCTGGAGATGGGAGGGGAGGGGAGCAGGCTTTCTGGAGATGGGAGGGGAGGGGAGCAGGCCTTCTGGAGAGGGGAGGGGAGGGGAGCAGGCTTTCTGGAGATGGGAGGGGAGGGGAGCAGGCCTTCTGGAGAGGGGAGGGGCGGTGCTTGGTTTTCATCCTTAGGGTTGTGTGTCAGGGGATATGCTCGGCACAGGGTCTGTTCAGCGAATGGCTCACAGGAGAGGCTGGCTCTGCCCCCACGTTTGGGAATGACCCAGGGACAAGATGGGGATCAGGCGAGGCCTGGCCATGGGGAATGCTCAGGGCCGACAGGGCAGGAGGGGCAGGGGTCGGCGGAGAACAGACTCCAGAGGCCATCTGCATCCCGACGGGGAGGAACCGGTCCGATGGAGACAGAGGAAAGTGACCAGAGAGAAGGACAGAGGGATGAGCTTTCCACGTAGAAGAGAAGCGAGAGGACATTGAAACGGATCGTGAAGCAAAAGTAAAGATGAAAATTGACAAAGATTGTTGGACCGGGCCACTCAGTAACAACACATCACGTCCAGTACTACTGGATGCCGGAAGCCGATCATTGTCTCAATGACAGAGAGTCTGGGGGGCTGGTCCACCTTGATGGCTCTGAAGGGTCAGAGCTAATTACCAGATATTGGTAGTTGAGCAGCCCCACCTGTTAGTCTTAAGTAGATTCACTGATTGGCTTTTACTGGTGTTTCCGGTCTGGGGGATACGGGTGGATCTTATGATCTTCATCTTAATAAAAGGGAAGGTAAAGCTAGAGCGAGCAGTAGTCCTCTCACTGGAGTTGGACTACCGCTTGGCCCCCATTTCCAAATCAATGTTTTTCTAAGTCTCTTTTCATTTGTGTTTGCTCTTCTCCAGAACCCGAATCCTGAAAACTGACCACTCAGGGCCCCAGTGTGTGTTCAGCACTCACCTCCCTGAATCATTTACACTGTGCCCAGACATTGCGTCTGTTAGAATTCTCTCTCAAGGTGAGGAGAAAGGAGTGATGGCGATTGGTTAAAAAAAGACTCATGGCTTAGCCCCGAGGAGAGTTGGGGTTCCAGCTCTGGGTATCTGATTCCAAAGCAGGAGTTTCTGAGCACTGAATCTCTGCAGAAGACACCGCTCCTAGAGGACAGATTGTCAAAGTCAAGGACCCTTTGGGTGATGAGGAAGAAATGGACAGAGGGCCGACTCTTGTTTTAAGAAATTTGGTGAGGATGGGAAGGGGGGAGGGAGCAAAAACAAGAGTGTGGTTGAGAGATAATTAGAGGTTTCTACCGTTGTTTTTCTGAGGGTGGGGGAGACAGGATATGGGTAAAAGATGGAATCAATGCCGCGAAAAGAGAAGGGAGGGTTTCACAACCTCACCTGGGAAGTTGTGGTGAAAAAGGGGGTGTTACTAAGATGGGTTCGGCAATAGACTGAGAGGTTAAAACAAAGTAAACGAACTCCAGGTTGTTAGCAGGGGAGGGAAGGAAAGGGTGTGTGGAGCTCAGGAGATGAGGAGAAGGACAGGGGAGAAGATGAGACTCGTTTTAAAGGGGGAACATCTTTCTCAGACTGTGTGGCTCAGTGGTTGAGCACTGACCTAGGAACCAGGAGGTGAAGGTTCTATTCCTGGTTGGGACACAGGCCCGGGTTGTGGGCCTGGTCCCCAGTAGGGGGCGCGCAGGAGGCAGCCGATCCATGATTCTCTCTCATCGTTGATGTTTCTATGCCTCTCCCTTCCTCTCTGAAATCAATAATAAAATATATATATATATATATATATATATATATTTTAAAGAGGGGAATATGTTGAGAGGGAAAGTAGAAAGAGGTGGAGAAAGACTGTCCCAGGTAAGAGAGGCTGAACAAGAGGTGCCCTTCAGCCCCCAAATCCCGGGGGAGGACGAAGGAGGGAGGCCTGTCCCACATGCTTTGTCGGGTAGAACTGCGCGGAACCGTGGCCCGTTGGACTCGCCGTCTGTAACGCGATGACACCAGGGCCGAGGGGGCGGGTGCAGGTCTTCACCATCCATTCACTGGTTTAGTGGGCATCTTGTCAACGAAGGGGCCTGGATTTGGTGGGGTGCCACGACACTGCACAGGTCAAACCGATTTCAATGTCAAATAGCAACATAACTAGAAGTTTCTTGTGTCTTAATTAGAGGCCATCAACTCCCCTGTAAGGGGTCCCTGTCAGTCAGGGCTGCCTCGGGGTAATTTGGGGAGCTCGGTGAAGCTTAACGTGAAGGATGTGATCATCAGTGATTTTTTTTTTAAGTCATATTGTTTGTTCTTCAGCAAACAATGGGAGCCCTGACTCCAATTAGAGCAGCGTTCTGATAAGTTTAGATCTGCATCTCTGAGCTGGCCGTCTTGGGGGAGGAGAGCCGGCCGTGCGGCTCCCCAATTATTTAGAGCAATTAGAGGAGATGATCAGACACTTCTGGGGTCTCATTAGCAGGCGTGTCGGCTGCTCCCACATCTCCGCAGATCGCTGGCCTGGCCGCCCACGTCCCCTCGCGGGTAAGGCCTGCAGACAATGACTCACTGAGAGGGAAACAGAGGTGGCGATTTCACAGCCCGTTTCTCCTCTCCTCGGAAAAGTCACTCATTACTGTTGTTCTTCTACAGCATACGTGGTGAGTGCCCCTGTCTTTTTCCACGTGGAAAGCTCTCTGATCTTCCTCTTCGCTCTAAACCCATCGCCACCTTGGTACTCAAATACCAGACTGGAGCCATTTCCCAACTATCAGACGTGGTGCTGGGAAGAACAGCTCTGGGAAACAAGGAACTGGCATTCTGAAGGCACTGCATTCAATTCTACCCGCCTTCTCATCGCCCACAAGCACTGCAAGAGGGGGCCAGCGTTTTGGCAAACATCGGTTTGGCCCATGCAACTTCATGCCTCCAAAGCCCTAGCCAGGTTAGCTCAGTGGGTAGAGTGTCGGCCCACCGGGGAAGGGAGGTGAGGGGAGGTGAGGGGAATCTTTTGAAGGTTTGAGGAAATGCCTTTAGTCATTCCCAACAACCGGTAACATATGTGACTGAGTCCCCAAGTTCCATCAACCTTTTGCTGAAACTCGTGCAATTATGACCTGCTGGAACTGGTTTAGTGCATGTCTCCAGGCATCAGTCAGGGTTCCGGGTTCGATTCCGGGCAAGGGCTTGTTCCCCGGCCCCAAGGCCCCTGTTTGGAGCCTGTGTGGGAGGCAACCAATCCGTGTGCCTCTGTTTCACAATGAAGTTTCTGTCTCTCCCTCCCTCCTGCTCTCTCCAAAAATTAATGGGAAAACATCCTTGGTGAGGATTCACCATCACCACCACCACCACCACAAAACATACAAAATGCCACCAAGTGAAACTCAGATCTAGGCAGCTTGTAGTTGACAAAATGCCCAAGAGCCCAATAGACTGTGAAGCTCCAAGTTCCCCCGTGCCCTGAGCTGACTGCATTCTAGAACGTCACATCCAAGTGTACCCACGCCCTCCCATCGACAAAGGTCTGGTCTCAGCTCTGTTTGTTATTGGGCTTGGTGTCACGGTCTCCAGATCAGGAGTTCCTCTGTAACGATAGCCGAGCGCCCCCCCCCCCCGCCCCCCAGGGTCCCCTCATTCTGGCACAGCCTCCACGCCACCCTCCTCCCAAAGAGCCCAGTCAGAGCAAGGGTCGCCTTTCCTGGGGGTGCACGGACTCACCCGCAGAACCTGTCTCTCTCCCTGGCTTCCCAGACTTAAGGACGTGTCTGTCCAACATCTAGATTTTATTTTTATTTTTTAAATACATTTTATTGATTTTTTTTTCTTTTTTTTACAGAGAGGAAGGGAGAGGGATAGAAAGCCAGAAACATCGATGAGAGAGAAATATCCATCAGCTGCTTCCTGCACACCTCCCACTGGGGATGTGCCCATAACCGAGGTACATGTCTCTGATCGGAATCGAACCTGGGACCTTTCAGTCCGCAGGCCGACGCTCTACCCAATGAGCCATACCGGTTTCAGCCAACATCTAGATTCTAGATGAGCTCATAGCCACGCCCAGCCTTCTCTAGGCTCCACTTTAATCCCTGCACTGAGCCTCGGCGAGCCGAGAGAGAACTGGCTCCGATATGAGGATGTAGCCTTTTCCACATTCTCCACGTGGAGCCAGCGGTCCATCACCTCTGGGCCTTGATGTTCTCAAATGATGGGGATGCCCCTTGCTATGGGCCCTTCCTAAGCATTCAGTTGCCCCAAGATTGCGACGTTCGTAAGATAGTTCTGGAAATGATGGCTGTATCTACCACCTGCTTCACACATGGGCAGAGAATCCTCGGTCTGTTTCCCCAATTCCACAGGTGGTGGCAGTCCTCCCGGGTTCGAGCTCAGATCCTGGGCCCGCCTGCAGAAATGATGGAGTCTTTGTTCCCCACTTGGTAGGGTGTTATTTTACCCGCCCACCCTGCCCCTCAGTGTCCTCTGTGGTAATGAAATAATAATAGATCTATACGATGGGGTTTCAGGAGGACTAGAAGACTGGGATCCAGGGCCGGGCTGCACACAGAAAAGGCCATAGGGCTATCAGCTAAACTTCAAGAAAGTTATCCTTTTGAGGGAATTGGAGTGGGGGCCTGGGTGTTGCAGACTCCTCAGGGTGTCCCTAACGCCGGTGGTCTTGATCCAGCACCTAGAAGGGTTCAGGAAACCTGGAGAAGGGGCTGTGCATAAATTAAGTAAGAGTCCAGAGAGGAAACATAATTTTGGAAGGCATTTTTTGGGGGGCAGAGGAGCCTGGCTAAAGAAACCAAGTCGCCCTCATCTCAGGACCCCTTGCTTTTTATTAACACAAATTGTACTAAGGCGAGGTAGATATACACAAAGGGTAGAGTTTTGTCTACAGAGTCCATTGTCAGAATGGGGAATTAACTCTGGCTATTCAGGTGTTTGGCCAGCAGGAGGCAATCACATGTAGATTAAGATGCCCTGAGCTGTCTGGCAGCAAGCAATCATCCTTTGCAGGTTCGGGAAAATGCCTTTATCCATTCCCAACAGGCGATAACATATGTGACTCAGCCCTTGTTGAGTTCCCAAGTTCCATCAACCTTTTGATGAAACTCCAATGATGGCATGCTGGCACTGGCTTCTGGCATGTCCCCAGGCATCAATCAGCCCTTTAAGCCACATCTTGGCTCTGTGATGTTAGGGGCCCGGATCTTGATTTTTAAGCTGGGAGCTGTGTTAGGCAGCCTGACTATAGATGTGTTAGCACCCACCAGTCCTGAGCAAACCAGGCAGGGCCTCTCTAAGCCCCAGCCCAGCAGAAGTCTGGGCGTTAGGAAGACAAGGCATGATACAGAGACCTAAGCATAAAGCCCCTTAGAAATTTCTGTCTCAGTGATGCCAGAAAGCATGGCTCCATCCAGTCATATGACCTTTGTGTAGAGCCAAGTAGAGTTCGACCAAGACCATAGCCCCCAACTAATCACTTGTGTATTTTAGATAAAGGGCAAGTAACACGTTTTGTGTATCCATGTCTCCAATATTGCATGGGCCATAAACCAACATAAATTATTTATTGTATATCTGAAATTCAAATTTATCTGGGCATCTTATGTTTTTATTTGCTAAACACAGCAATCCTTGGTCATAGGATTTGCCTCAGTGGCTTTGAGGAACAGTCTTGTAGAATGCCCTGCAAAGTCTTACCTCCTTATGTGTGTTTAATTAGTAGAGGTGTCTCTTAAACTAAATTTGCTAGTTACTTTAACAACTGTTGGGGCTTAACCATCCTTGCGTTTTGCTTATTAAAAATAATTAGCATTCACTTGAACATGTCCCCACTTCTGTCAGTTGCTACAGTTAGATCTCATCTAGTCTTCTAGTCCTTGGAGAAAGCTTGTATCTCACGTCCACGTTTTGCTGTAGATGTTTAGTAAATTAAGAAGAACTCAGCCTGTGCTAACATCCAACCAACCTCCTCTGTTTCTGTTCCTGGAGGCATAGCTCATTAAATTATCAGCAAACCGCTCCTTTCTGATCAATCACTTTCCCCTTCCTGGCTCCTTCCAGAAGAGCGTAGCCATACCTGTCATGCTGCTCGGCCTGCTGCAGAAATGACCTGACACCAGATATTTCGGGCCAGGAATAGGATCACACAGGGGACGTCAGGAGTGGTCCCAGCTTGGTTCTCTGCTGGGCAAAAAAAAGGTTATGAATTGGCTTTTCCTTTGGGAAGAGCTTTGCTTTGAAAGACGGATGCTCAGCCTGGCTTTGCATCGAAAGACTGGGGCTCAGGGGTTGAACGTTGACCTAGGAACCGGGAGGTCAGGGTTCCATTCCCAGTCAGGGCACAGGCCTGGGCTGTGGGCTCCACCCCCCAGTAGGGGGGTGTATAGGAGGCAGCTGATGGATGATTCTCATCATTGATTTTCTCTCTTTCTCTCCTTCTCCCTTCATCTTGGGAATCAATAAAAATATATTTAAATCAAGAAAAATAGGCTGATGCCCAAGTGAACAGACATAGCCAGTTCCGTAGCCTCTTTGGAGGACTAAAATCCCATGGAAGATGGCAGGGCTGCAGTCCAGTCACACAGCCAGCCCTGTCCAACAGCAGAGGCCACGTGTGTGCCGATGGGCTGGTGAGTGCCCCCCCGGGAAGGGCAATGGCGTGTGAGTCCCTGGTTTGGTGCATCACTCCGTTTCATGTGGGGCCTTGGTGATGGAGAATAAACAAGGCTGAGGGCTGCACAGCTGCTGGGCACAGCCCCGTCCTCTGTCGCTGATGCATTCTTTCTCACTCCCAGGAATTACCTTGCCACCCATCTCCCTCCTCCCCCTCCTCACTCACCTCCCTGCAGGACAGCCTGTGGGAAGTAGTGTCCCTGTGAGAAGTGCTGGAGAGAGCGGCCTCCAAGAGCCCTGGCCACCACGCCTCTGCCTCTCAGCTCAGGCCCGACCCTGGGCGAGCCCCCTGGCGTGGCTGTAATTCATCTGCTCTGTACACCCAACGGCAGCTTCCAGAAGCCGCACGGAAATCTGGTGCTCACGGACCACGTCCCCCGCAGAAAAATGTCCTATGTTCCCATTTGCTTCCTTTTCGAGAAAAAAAAGGGGGGGGCAATTTGATAACAAAAAGAATTACCTGATTTTAAGTCAATTTTTTTGGAAGAAGTTCTAGGACTTTCTTCAGTAGGATGAACACACTGAAAAGGATCGACCTTTGTAGCTTCGGCTGTGGTTTTCCCACACCTGCTTCTGCGCCTGGGCATCCCTTTCTCCAAGAAGAAGGACTCCCCAAAGCCACCCTGGGAGATCCGGCCCAGGGACGCTCCAAAGGCTTGGCTGGAGATGTGACGAGGCCACAGACGGCGTGTGCAGTCCTGAGCGTGAGCTCCAGCTGCCCGGGAGGGTGAGTGGCAGGTTCTCCAAATGGATCACCTCCGATGCACGATGCTTGTCTGTGGAGGAAGCCCCGGGCTTGGAGCGAAGCTCATACTGGATTTCACTGGCCTGGTCCTTAGGGGAGGTCTCCGTGCTACGCCGAGCTCCCCAGTCAGATGTCCTGACTCGAGAGGCAAGGCCAGCCCGCCAGACCCCTCTTTCCACACACTCTATTCCCGAGCCTAGCTGGCGGCTTTGTACGGGATACAAACACGACACTTTCATGGCCAAAGGTCACGCGTTTTCCTCATTCACACCGGTTTTCCGAGTGCTGGTGATCACTGCCGCGTCCGTAGCACAGGCAGTACCCGGGGTGTGGGAAAGACTTAGCGGGCTCCGAGACCCCTCGGGCTGTGTGCCGCCTCTCAGGGGGTGGAGGGGGAGGTGAGGGGACGGCGGGTGAAGGGACAGACTGGGTCAGCCCAGGGGCCTGCTGGCCCAGGCCCGCGCTCTCCCAGCCTTGCTCTGCAGCACTGTGTGTGCTTTCTGTCTCTGTGGAGTGCGTCTGTGAGCAAATCCTGTCTCATCTGCAAATATTGCCGACGCAAATGTGTAGATCGTTTTTAAAAATATATATGTTATTGATTTTCTACAGAGAGGAAGGGAGAGGGAGAGAAAGTCAGAAACATCGATGAGAGAGAAACATCGATCAGCTGCCTCCTGCACACCCCCCACTGGGGATGTGCCCGCAGCCAAGGTACATGCCCTTGACTGGAATCAAGCCTGGGACCTTTGGATTCCCCAGGCCGACGCTCTATCCGCTGAGCCAAACACGTTCCGGCAATGTGTAGATCCTTTGTAAAACAGCAGGAAGTCGGAATTGAAAATGCGTGTTGCAGCGGTGGGCTCTCGTAGCCCCAAATCGGTTAAACAGCGCCCCGAGGAAGTCTCCCAGGAATCACTGAGCGGGTTTCAAAGAGATCAAACGATCACTTATGACAGGATCATGCTGTCCCCGGACTGGCTCAGGGATGCGGCTCCTGCGGAGACACTGGTGGCGTCTCATCGCCACCATCCCTTCCGACCTGGCCTGCGGCGTGCTCACGGAGATGCGTTCGTCTCTCCGGACTGACGCCTGCGATTTCACGAAAGGCTGGCTCTCCTGAGATACTCTATGTAGGACTTACTGATACAGGACTTACCGTTCAGTAAGAATAAACCATAGATACAGGACTTACCGTTCAGTAAGAATAAACCATAGATACAGGACTTACCGTTCAGCAAGAATAAACCATAGATACAGGACTTACCGTTCAGTAAGAATAAACCATAGATACAGGACTTACCATTCAGTAAGAATAAACCATAGATACAGGACTTACCGTTCAGTGAGAATAAACCATAGATACAGGACTTACCGTTCAGTGAGAATAAACCATAGATACAGGACTTACCGTTCAGTAAGAATAAACCATAGATACAGGACTTACCGTTTAGTAAGAATAAACCATAGATACAGGACTTACCGTTCAGTAAGAATAAACCATAGATACAGGACTTACCGTTCAGTAAGAATAAACCATAGATACAGGACTTACCGTTCAGTAAGAATAAACCATAGATACAGGACTTACCGTTCAGTAAGAATAAACCATAGATACAGGACTTACCGTTCAGTAAGAATAAACCATAGATACAGGACTTACCGTTCAGTAAGAATAAACCACAAGCATAAATAAATAAACACGAGAAGCATGGGAACCCCCAGCCCGGCTTTCTCGTTGGTCCGGCTGTGAGGAACTCTGTTTACACACCGCGGGCTCTGAGACAGGCCTTGCTGTTTGCCGCCACTCTGCACGAACCCAGCTAACCTCCCCGAGTTCGAATGTTCTCCTTCCCGTGCGAGTCCCTGCTGGGAGGTGCATGGTGACTTCAGCTCCAGGCAGCAGCCAGGAGAAGAGATGCGTACTCACAAAACCCTTGGGATTGTCAGAAAAACGCAGAAATTGGGTGGTGTTGGGTGGGGGTGGGTGGGTGGGTGGGTGGGGGACTCTACCCTGTGCATCAAGAAACCTGAAGTTAGAAGCCAGTGTTGGAGGAGACCGCGGAGGGTGAAGGAAAAATTAAAAATAGGACTGTATGTCTTTAAAACACCCCACCTGTGGGGATTGATCGGGAAGACTGGGCTCAGGACCTCGAACAGACACCCGTGCTCCCCCATGCTTACATTGCTACCCCCGCAGCCATGTTCCGAAACATCCTCAGTGTCCATCAAGGGAGGGGTGGGCGAAGAAGAGGCGAGGTCTCCATGCAGGGGATTGCTCAGCCTTAAAAAGGTAGAAAGTCCTGCCGAAACCGGTTTGGCTCAGTGGATAGAGTGTCGGCCTACGGACTGAAAGGTCCCAGTTTTGATTCCGGTCAAGGGCATGGACCTTGGCTGCAGGCACATCCCTAGTGGGGGGTGTGCGGGAGGCAGCTGATCGATGTTTCTCTCTCTCATCAATGTTTCTAGCTTTCTGTCCCTCTCCCTTCCTCTCTGTAAAAAATCAATTATATACATATATATATATATATTTTTTTTTTAATTAAAAAAATTTTTTAAAGAAGTCCTGCCAAATGCAGCAACATGCATGAGCGTTGAAGGCCCCAGGGCCAATGAAACAGGCCAGTGGAGGAAGGACAAATGTTGAGCGATTCCATTCAGAGGAGGCGTCTGAAATAGCCACACTCCCCGAAGCGGAGAGGAGGTGGAGAGTGCCGGGAGCTGGGGGCAGGGCCGAGGGGGTCCCCAGGCAAAGGGTAGGGAGTTTCAGTCCTGCAGGGTGAACCGCTCTCCAGCCCTGCTGGCCAGCGTCGGGGCTGCGGCGCCCACGGCTGCGTGTGAACCTGCGCGTGTGCTCAGAGGGTCGGTCCCACGCCGAGGGCTCTCCCCACAGCACAGGGTCAGAGAAGACGGTCACGCGTCAGCCACCGGTTATGGCCGCGCCACTGGGGATCCCCGGCGATGCCCCTCGTGATGGATGGCGTTCACAATCAGGAAAGCGAACTCCAGAGAAGTGAAGTATTTTGCCCCAAATCACACAGCTAGTGATTCGATGAGATCATGAAGGGGTCGCCTTGGGAGGTGAAGGGTCGGGGGGCAGTTCATCGTTGGCATCTTGTCCCCCATCTCTCAGAGCCGGAGCCACGGGTTAGGGGTTCCCCAGTCAAAGGCTGCCCCGTTGGCAGGAGATGGCTCAAGGGTCCACCATCCCTGCCCCATAGTTTGTCCTGAGGTTTAGCTCAGTCCAGCAGCTACACAGACAAGGAGGGCCTCGGGACACACACACGGGTGCTTCGGGGTCCCTTACGCCCTGCTGGGTGGCCGACAGGGAAAGGTAGAAGCAACCTTTAAAGTAGAGGGACAGGCCCGGCTCAGGGGTTGAGCGCTGACCTATGAACCGGGAGGTCAGAGTTCGATTCCCGGTCGGGGCACACGCCGAGGTTGCGGGCTCCATCCCCAGTGTGGGGCGTGCAGGAGGCAGCAGATCTATGATTCTCTCTCCTCATCGGTGTTTCTTTCCCTCCCTCCCTCTCCCGTCCTCTCTGACATCAGGAAAAACACTTTAAAGCAAAGGGACAGGACGAGCCCCACCGGAGTCAGGAGACGGGGACAGAAGCTCCTCTTCCAAGCGACGGGCGAACGGGCAGCACAATCGCATCCTTCTCTTCACCCCCGGCCTCTCCTAGCGTGACCTTTGACACGTGGACACTCAAAAACAAAAACAAACACCAGAAGCCAACCACCGCAGGGAGCCACGCCCCCTCCCGGGGCTGCTCTGTGAGCAGCGGGAGCCCGGGGTTGTGCAATGCGGATCCGAAAGCTGGATGGTTACCGGCAACAACGCACAGGAGCGAGCGCTTCTGTGCCTTCCACACGCAGCGACGTCGTTTGCGACAGCAGGAGGGGAAGGCGGGCGCAAGACCATGAAAAACGTGCCTACGGTGACACGTCAGAGAGAAGAGGTGCAGCAGGAGCCGCTGTATCGACGCCGAGATGGCGCATGCCTCGGTACCCTCTGGCTCTCCATCCCGTCTGGGTGGGGTTCAAGGTCAAGCGATGCTGAAAGCCAGGTGGAGAGCTGCATCCCACACGGAGCACGGGCTGCCGCCGGAAACAGAAAAGCCCCGGGAGCTCAGGTCTGGCCCCAGGGACCCTTAGAGCCAGGAGCAGCTTTAGACCCTGCCGACGTGATGGGCTTGCAGGAGAAGGCCAGGAACTCAGGCCCGCAAGCACGCACTGCTGCCCAGCCCTGCGGAGGGCCTGCCTGTGCCGGCAGGCGCCCTGCTGGTTCCTCCGGCTGCAGAGATGAAACCCCACCCCGTGCGCACACCCCGAAGTCCCTCCCAGGAGCGCGGGTCCCGGGAGACACAGTAACCGGGACGGGGGAGCCGCAGCAGAGAGGTGTGTGCGGACGGGAGGCAGCGCCCGTGGGCCCGGACCCTCAGCCTGGGAGACGTCACCCCTGACGCACTGCAGGGCGGCAGGGACCTCGAGGTTTGGAAGGCAGGGTGTGCGGAGAGCAGAGACAACATGGTAAACAGCCCCTGAGTGAAATTCACAGTTTACGGCAGCCTCTCTGGGAGGGATGCTGAGCAAAGAAAGGAACTAAGGAGAGAGGTACTGCTCCAGGGTCCCCTGTCTCCTACTTCTAACAGTGAATGCGGTTTTTATTTGTTACTTATTTATTTTATTTTCTAACTAGAGGCCCGTTGCACAAAATTTGTGCACAGGGGTGGGGGTGGGGTGTCCCTCAGCCCAGCCTGCACCCTCTCCAATCTAGGACTCCTCGAGGGATGTCAATCTGCCCTCCCCTGCTGGCCATCTTGTGTCCATCTGGGGGCAGCCATCTTTGACCACACGGGGGCAGCTATCTTGTGTGCTGGAGTGCTGGTCAATTTGCATATCATTCTTTTGTTAGATAGGATAGCCCTGCACACGAATCCGTGCGCCAGGAGGTCACTGCCCCCCTCCTGTAGCTCTCCCCCCTCCCCCCATAGCTTGCTACCCTGCCCCCCTCCTATAGCTTGTAGTTGGCGGGCCCACTCTCCTGCAGATCCGTGATCCAGTCCTTTCCCCTCACAGCGTAATAGATAGTTAGCCAGGCCTGTCCCTGCCCGCCACCCAGCAGTGCGTAAGGCACCCCGAAGCCCCCATGTGTGTGTCCCGAGGCCCTCCTTGTCTGTGTAGCTGCCGGACTGAGTTAAACCACAGGACAAACCACGGAGCGGGGTGGCGGAGAAAGGACAAATGCTGGTGGCTTCACAGGTGTATCTGCTGTGGGAAAAAGGCAAGTTGCTGAGAGAGAAGGAAAAAATGACCTCACATTGGCTTAGCAACCAGACTCAGGAAATGACTGGACTTGTTTTCTGGAGAAAATAGGTTTGAATTATAGAAATGCCTCCTCCAAAGTCTGCTCCATGCAGCTCTGTAGACACATTTAATTTTTATTTTCTTCTTTATTTTTTTATTAAGATATTACATATGTATCCTCATTCCCCCATTATCCCCCACCTCCCATTCATGCCCCCCCCCCCCCCCCGGTGTCTGTGTCCATTGGTTAGGCTCCTATGAATGCACACAAGTCCTTTGGTTGATCCCTCCCCCTTGCCCCCACCTGAGGTCTGATTTTCTGATGGATGTTTCTCTGTCATCTGACACATTCATTTTTAATACGATTTGGGGAGGAGGGGGCGGCTCCCGCGGCCTCGCTTCACTCATGTACTGGGGAAAAGTCAGCATCGGTTATTTTTCGAGGCCGCTCTGTCCGGTGGTGGGAAATCCGGTGCAGCGTGGGAAGATGACAACCAGAGTGAATGGATTAATCTGGCTCCACAATGGAAATTTTGGTAACCGGCCAGCTAACGCTACCACCCTCATGCAGCCAGGAATGGGCACTAATAATCTCAAAGCCAAAGCCATGTCCACGGCGACAGCAGCAGTGACATCACAGGTCCTGACCAGCTGGGTCAGTCGTTCCAACCTGAAGTCCACTCTCTGCTCCCGAAAGGTCCTTTAACCCGCGCACAGTGACGGTCAGAGAGTGAGGGAAGCAGCGTTCACAGAAGCCAATACAGGCATCTTCGGACAGCCAGTCTCAAGCTCTGCCTCCCGGTGCCCAGCTCTGCCTCCCGGAGCCCAGCTCTGCCTCCCGGTGCCCGGCTCTGCCTCCCAGTTCCCAGCTCTGTCTCCCCCATGCCCAGCTCTGCCTCCCGGTGCCCGGCTCTGCCTCCCAGTTCCCAGCTCTGTCTCCCCCATGCCCAGCTCTGCCTCCCGGAGCCCAGCTCTGTCTCCCGGAGCCCAGCTCTGCCTCCCGGAGCCCAGCTCTGCCTCCCGGAGCCCAGCTCTGCCTCCCGGTGCCCGGCTCTGCCTCCCGGAGCCCAGCTCTGCCTCCCGGAGCCCGGCTCTGCCTCCCGGTGCCCGGCTCTGCCTCCCGGAGCCCAGCTCTGCCTCCCGGAGCCCAGCTCTGCCTCCCGGTGCCCGGCTCTGCCTCCCGGAGCCCAGCTCTGCCTCCCGGTGCCCGGCTCTGGCTCCCGGTTCCCAGCTCTGTCTCCCCCATGCCCAGCTCTGCCTCCCGGAGCCCAGCTCTGCCTCCCGGTGCCCAGCTCTGTCTCCCGGTGCCCAGCTCTGTCTCCCGATGCCCAGCTCTGGCTGTTGGTGCCCAGCTCTGTCTCCCGGTGCCCAGCTCTGTCTCCCGGTGCCCAGCTCTGTCTCCCGGTGCCCAGCTCTGGCTGGTGGTGCCCAGCTCTGGCTCCCGGTGCCCAGCTCTGTCTCCCGATGCCCAGCTCTGTCTCCCGGTGCCCAGCTCTGTCTCCCGGTGCCCAGCTCTGGCTGTTGGTGCCCAGCTCTGTCTCCCGGTGCCCAGCTCTGTCTCCCGATGCCCAGCTCTGGCTGTTGGTGCCCAGCTCTGTCTCCCGGTGCCCAGCTCTGTCTCCCGGTGCCCAGCTCTGGCTGTTGGTGCCCAGTTCTGTCTCCCGGTGCCCAGCTCTCTCTCCCGGTGCCCAGCTCTGTCTCCCGGTGCCCAGCTCTGTCTCCTGGTGCCCAGCTCTGGCTGTTGGTGCCCAGCTCTGGCTGTTGGTGCCCAGCTCTGGCTGTTGGTGCCCAGCTCTGTCTCCTGGAGCCCAGCTCTGTCTCCCAGTGCCCAGCTTTGGCTGTTGGTGCCCAGCTCTGGCTGTTGGTGCCCAGCTCTGTCTCCCGGAGCCCAGCTCTGTCTCCCGGTGCCCAGCTCTGTCTCCCGGAGCCCAGCTCTTCCTCCCGGAGCCCAGCTCTTCCTCCCGGTGCCCAGCTCTGTCTCCCGGTGCCCAGTTCTGCCTCCCGGTGCCCAGCTCTGCCTCCCCGGAGCGATGTGATGAGCTTTACCTGGTCTGTGTCGTGCCGTCGGCACACTGAGGGCTGCCGGGTCTCCAGGAGCCCTCCGTGCCCTGCGTGTTCCTCCCGCCATCGTCCCTCCCCCACTGCCTCCACCTGTTGAGCTGTCTGCCCCCCAGGGACCACGGTGAACAAGAGACCGGCAGCTGTGGGTGCCCCAGTCTGCATCACCAGGAGATGGGTTCGTCCTGGGTGTGGGGGCCGGTGGCCAAGGTGCCCGGTGCCAGGGGGTGGGCGTACTGAGGCAGCTGAGCCAGGTGGCAATCCCCACGGCACCGAGGCCCGTGAGAGCCGCCTCCGGGCAAAAGGGGTGAGGACACGGGTTTAAAGCTGCCGCTCCCTCCGCCTTCCTGCAGTCGACGCAGCCGTCTTTTCAGAGTTAGCTCTTCTGTCCTTTTCCTTAAAGGGGGGTATTGAGAAATAGACCTTAATTAAGACCTTAATTAAGAAATAGATCATAGCTTGGCCAGCGTGGCCCAGTGGTTGAGCGTCGACCTATGACCCTGGAGGTCACGGTTGGATTCCTGGTCGGGACACAGGCCTGGGTTGTGGGCTTGATCCCCAGTAGGGGGCGTGCAGGAGGCAGCCGGCCCATGGTTCTCTCTCATCGTTGATGTTTCTCTCTCTCTCTCTCTCTCCCTCTCCCCTCTTCTCTGAAATCAATAAAAATATATTTTAAAGAGAGAGAGAGAGAAGGGGACTGGAAGCACCGTGTGGAGGGGCAGCCTCGTCTTCCAGGGGCCTGTGGCCCGGTCACCTGCGTGTCCACAGACTCAGGTCTGCACAGGGTCCAAGCGTGCCCTCCTGCCCGGTCACCTGCGTGTCCACAGGCTCAGGTCTGCAAAGGGTCCAAGCGTGCCCTCCTGCCCGGTCACCTGCGTGTCCACAGGCTCAGGTCTGCACAGGGTCCAAGCGTGCCCTCCTGCCCGGTCACCTGCGTGTCCACAGACTCAGGTCTGCACATGGTCCAAGCGTGCCCTCCTGCCCGGTCACCTGCGTGTCCACAGGCTCAGGTCTGCACAGGGTCCAAGCGTGCCCTCCTGCCCGGTCACCTGCGTGTCTGCAGGCTCAGGTCTGCACAGGGTCCAAGCGTGCCCTCCTGCCCGGTCACCTGCGTGTCTGCAGGCTCAGGTCTGCACAGGGTCCAAGCGTGCCCTCCTGCCCGGTCACCTGCGTGTCCGCAGGCTCAGGTCTGCACAGGGTCCAAGCGTGCCCTCCTGCCCGGTCACCTGCGTGTCTGCAGGCTCAGGTCTGCAGACGATCCAAGCGTGCCCTCCTGCCCGGTCACCTGCGTGTCTGCAGGCTCAGGTCTGCAGACGATCCAAGCGTGCCCTCCTGCCCGGTCACCTGCGTGTCCACAGGCTCAGGTCTGCAGACGGTCCAAGCGTGCCCTCCTGCCCGGTCACCTGCGTGTCCACAGGCTCAGGTCTGCACAGGGTCCAAGCGTGCCCTCCTGCCCGGTCACCTGCGTGTCCACAGGCTCAGGTCTGCAGACGATCCAAGCGTGCCCTCCTGCCCGGTCACCTGCGTGTCTGCAGGCTCAGGTCTGCACAGGGTCCAAGCGTGCCCTCCTGCCCGGTCACCTGCGTGTCCACAGGCTCAGGTCTGCAGACGATCCAAGCGTGCCCTCCTGCTCGGTCACCTGCGTGTCTGCAGGCTCAGGTCTGCAGACGATCCAAGCGTGACCCAGCCTGTGAGGCACGTGTGTCGCAGCTCCTCCTGCAGTCGGTGTGTGGGGCCGGGGGCCCGGGAGGCTGCGGGAACTCGGTGCCTGTCCCCTGAGGGCCCCTGGTGAGAAGCGCCCCATCAGGACCACCTAGAATCACACTGTTACTTGTGATCGTCCCCGAGGAGGCGGGGGTGGGGGGCCCTCGGCAGTGGAGGCCCGACGGTGGATGGGTATCGACAACCCATCATCGGATTTAATCACTGTCCGGGCCCCTCTTACTTAGAAATGAATCTCCTGTCAACATCAAATCCTCGTTAGCGTCATTAGCACGCGGCCCGCTCCGTGGCGGGAGCGTGTGAAATTGATGGATCCCATTTCCATCGGCTACCGTGCATGCCGAGGGGCCGGTACTTACTTCTGGAAGCCGGGGCTCATCGGGTCTGGCAAATAAACACTCCACCCAGTGAGGTCACCTTTCAGTCTAAAAGGGCCTTTAGAAAGCTTTCTGCCCGGCTTGCTCATTAAGGCGGGGGACGGAGCCAGGCTCCGTGCATGCGGGATTTCTGGGCAGTGAGTGCCAATCCCCATCCCAGAGCCACTGATGTGAGCACAGCCCATCTGATTTGGGAGGAGAGCTTCAGATTAAGAGCAGACATTTGTGTGTGTGTGTGTGTGTGTGTGTGTGTGTGTGTGTTTCATTTGTCCGGAGGATCTCCGATCATCCTAGAAACTGGACTTCTTTTATTTATTTTTTAATATATTTTATTGATTTTTTTACAGAGAGGAAGGGAGAGGGATAGAAAGTCAGAAACATCCATGAGAAAGAAATATCGATCTGCTGCCTCCTGCACACCCTCTACTGGGGATGTGCCCGCAACCAAGGTACATGCCCTTGACCGGAATCGAACCCGGGACCTTTCAGTCTGCAGGCCGATGCTCTATCCACTGAGCCAAACTGGTTTCGGTAAAACTGGACCTTTTCCTCTTGCCCTGTGTGAACGGGGGCGTCACCCCAGGCGCTGAGAGCTGGTGAAATGCTGAGACGTTTTTCTGCTCGTGGAAGTACCCACACCGCTGCCCCAAGAATGCGGTTGGGTTTCAGCCACGGCCCAGCACTCCCCAGGCCTCTGAGCCCGCCGCCACGGGGTGTTGTCGTGTTAGCATTAGTTCTGTGGCATAAAGGGGTTCCAGTTCCTTCGCCCTCTGTTTGGGGAGAGGGGGAGTCTATTGATCTTGGAGAGGATAATAGAAAAACAGAGGCTTGAGGATGGAGAAATACACCCCAGAGGATTTGCAGGATGTGTTAGAAAAACTAGACCGTCTCATAAACTCAGAAGGAAAGCAGCTTCGTGGGGCAGAACCTGGATTGCAAAATGCGTGGAGCTTCCTGGAATCCGGGACCTCCTCAGGGTTACAAGAAAGACACGGGCCGGCCTGCCAAGCCTCCCTCCTGTGGGATTCAGTTCAAGGCCGGCTTTCAAAGTATTTCTTGTGCCGCAAGGTTTTGGAATGTCTTTTCGGTGAGACAGCTAAGAGGCCCTGGGTGCTCGAACCCCTCCCCCGTTTCCACCCTCCGTGTTCAGGCTGCCTCTCTCCTGAACCGTGCCAACAGGGAGAGAACCCGGGCGCTGAATTCAGAGGCAGCAGCATCGTAATCCCTTTTAGGGAAAAATAAACATTTTTTTTTTGTCATCAAAAAGATTCTTGATCTGCAATGAAATCATCTTTCAGATCAAATTGTGAAAATTAGGAAAGACTGAAAAATATCCATACAAGTCCATACAAGAGGACCAGGAGGATCAGGACTATTTTTATTGTCTTCCAAGGCTAGGAAAATATATCAAAGATTTAAAGGAAAGTAATTTCTAAATGCACGACCTGAAAAATCCCACTCTTAAGGATCTAGTCTAAAGGAATCAAGATACACAAAAATATTTCGTTGACATACATTCCTTGCAGAATGTTTCATAATAACAAAAAGAGTCTGTTTAGATAGAGAAACACTAATAAATATTAATAATAATTCATTTGGATGCTTACAGTTATATATTTTAAAGACGTTCACTGTCGACTTAGTATAGTGATATTCCCCAGGACTTTATTCCCAGTTCACAGGAAAACATTCTTTAAATTAGTCATTTTCCCATTCGTATGCTATTTATGAAAAAGGGAGTTTGGAACCCTAGCTGGTTTGGCTCAGTGGATTGAGCGTTGGCCTGCGGACTATAGGGTTCCAGGTTTGATTCCAGTCCAGGGCACATGCCCGGGTTACAAACTTGATCCCCAGTGTGGGGTGTCAACATTACATTGTGAGCACTTCCCATGGTATTAGATGATTTACGTGAGAGATTTATTGTTATTTTATCATGTGACTAGGCCACCATGTAAGTCTTTCGTGACTTTATTTTGAAAATTTGCCTTTTACACATCATGCGACACTGTGTGTATTTGTTTACAAATTGTTTCTCTGTCGTACATTATTTCTGGAGGATCATTTCCGAGAACTTGAATTCCTGGGTCAAAGGACACGCACAACAGAGGCTCCCAAATGTTAGTATTCTGCAGAGCAAGAAATAAAAAATAAATAAACAGATGACCAAAATAGAGTTGTTTGCATTTTCCTTTGTCAAGTAAAGTACATTAAAAAGATTTTGTGAAGCATGATCCTTCGTGATGAAGGATATGTTTTCCATCCACAATATGAGAGAATATAATCTCGCCAGATAGAACTGTCTTTAAACTGAAGAATGTGGTTCCATGAAAAGCTCAGGACATGGGATTATATTTTTTATTTTTAAAAAAATATATTTTATTGATTTGCCACAGAGAGGAAGGGAGAGGGATAGAAAGTCAGAAACATCGATGAGAGAGAAACATCGATCAGCTGCCTCTTGCACACCTCCTACTGGGGATGTGTCCTCAGCCAAGGCACATGCTCTTGACCGGAATCGAACCTGGGACCCTTCAGTCCGCAGGCCGACACTCTATCCCCTGAGCCAAACCGGTTTCGGCACATGGGATTATTTTTGTATTTCACTCTATACCGGGGGCAATGTTGTCAGTGGCCCAGCACTGGGCACTTTGATCGCTGGTGCCAGTTCAGTGCCAACAGGGATGCCCAACCTGAAGTGGGCGAGGCAAGAAACTTCATTCATTGCAGGCATAGCAGCATTCATACAGCCTGGCTGTGAGCAGCGCTGGCGTGGCATGGCTGGCAGTGCAAGATTAAAAAACAAAACAAAACAAAATAATGTTTTAAAAGATAAAAACTTAAAAATAACTTCTTAAAGAGAAGTCTCATGAAATTATTGCTGATCGGAATCCTGGAGTGTTACGGAGGGTTTATTCTATCCCGCTCAAGAAGTTACTGCGAAGGCGTGTTGATTCTTGCTGTGTTTGCATATGTGCATGTGTGGGCATGTGTGTAGTCACAATCGTTTCTTAGGGACAGAATTAGGTCTGGTTGGCCGAGGGCCTCACTTTCCCAATATACTAGAGAAAGTACGTTTCCTTAGGAGAAGGAGCAGTGTCTTTGTGGGGAAACAAAAACGCATTCCCAAAATATCCCGTGTTAAGCGGAGACAGTAAACAGATTTTAAAACCCTGGCCCGGGGCCCATCTGCCGCAAAGGATGCAGCTTAATGATGCTGCGGTCATTAAAAACAACAGATATTTTTCCACCGGCATAAAAATAAAACTGCCTGCTTTCAATATAAATTCAGTTGACTTTCCTCTTAAAAACAAAACCAATGTCAAGGCCATCGTCTTTAGAATTAAACACTTTAGTAGCAACTCACATTTAATTTTATTTTATGAGGAATTACTCCCTGAATGATAGCCAAATAGCAAATTCTGTTCAGTTCATAACTGTCAGTTTTATTACCAGTCCTCTGATTTATCACAGTCTTCAAAAACAAATTCTAAAAGCAATGTTAAGGATTAACTTGTGTTCAGGTAAAAGCTTATCAACACTAGAAAATGTGCTAAATTACATAAACCTCTTGCGTTAAAACGCGAATGACAGCAACATCGCTATTTAGAATTAGGTTAAACCATATATGTGGTATTATGATTTACTAGAGGCCTGGTGCATGAAATTCATGCACCTCTCAGCCCTGTCTGCACCCTTTCCAACACAGGACCCCTCGGGGGATGTCCGACTGCTGGTTTAGGCCTGATCTCATAGGGCTTAAACCGGCAGCCAGACATTCCTGCCACAATCCGAGACCACTGACTCCTAACTGCTCACCTGCCTGCCTGCCTGCCTGATCACCCCCAAATATGCTACCCCTGCTCGCCTGGTTGCCCCTCACTGCCCTCCTATGCTGGCCTGGTCACCCCTAACTGCCCTTCCTGCTGGCCTGGTTGCCCCATGCAGCCTGCTGCTCAGTTGTTTGGTCGTCCCTCACTAAACCCCCTACTGGCCTCGTCACCCCACATAGCATGTTTAGTTGGCCCTTTGGTTGTTTCAGTTGCGACGGTTGCTTAGGCTTTTATATCCCATCTAATAAAAGAGCAATATGCAAATTTGACCGTACCTTCACCACACCCACAAGCCATGTCTACAGCCATGCCCACCAGCTAATCAGGAGCAAATTATGCAAATAAACCCCAACCAAGATGGCTGCCACCACTGAGAGCAGGTGGAAGGCTTGGGTTTCCCTGGCAACAGAGGAAGCCAAGCTTTCTGCTTCCCTAGGCTTCCACTCAATGTTACAAAGTTTCAATTATAAAAGATACAGAAATGGCGGCAGCCACTGAGCTGGAGAGAACAGAGGCTTGGGTTTTCCCTGGTGAAGGAGGAAGCCAAGCTTTCAGTCTGCCATTGTTGGCCTAGGCCTCCACTCTAGGCTACAATGTTTCAAATAGAAATGGCTGCCACAGAAGGCTTGGCTCAGCTCCAGGATACAAAGTTTCAGTTGTAGACATAGATTAAACCCAGATCCCAGGGCCTCTGATTGGGTTGCTGGGTGGCGTGGCCGGCCTGCAAACCTCCATAGGCCCCTCGCCCAGGCCGCCCCTCACCCCAAGGGAACCCCCACTCTGACCTGGAACACTCTTCAGGGCAAACCAGCTGGCCCCCACCCATGCACCAGGCCTCTATCCTATCTAATAAAAGAGTAATTTGCAGATTGACCATCACTCCAACACACAAGAGGGCTGCCTCCATGTGGTCAAAGATCCTGCCCCCATGTGGACACAAGATGGCCACCACAAGATGGAGGTTCCAGGCCCTGCAAGGGAGAGCAGCTGTGGGTGATCAGGCCAGCAGGGGAGGGCAGTTGGGAGGGACCAGGCCTGCAGGGGAGGGCAGTTAGGGGTGACCAGACTGGCACAGGAGGGAAGTTGGGGGCAAACAGGCTGGCAGGGGAGCAGTTAGACATCAATTAGGCTGGCAGGGTAGTGGTTAGCAGGTGATCAGGCTGGCAGGCAGAAGCGGTTAGGGGCAATCTGGGAGGCAGGCAGGTGAGCAGTTTGGAGCCAATGGTCCTGGATTGTGAGAAGGATGTCTGACTGCTCGTTTAGGCCCGATCCTACCAGGATGGGGTTTAGATGGGTCGTTGGACATCCCTTGAGGGGTCCCAGATTGGAGAGGGTGCAGGCTGGGCTAAGGGACATCCCCCACCCCCCCCATGCACGAATTTCATGCACGGGGCCTCTAGTATATAGGTAACACGAAATGTCAGTTTGTCTCCATCCCCTTTCCTGGTAAGTCTGTCTTTCTTCCTACAACTTTTGGGATTTCTGTTTGTATAGGTCCTTCCTCGGCCAACATTTTCTAGTGTTGATAAGCTTTTACCTCTAAGTGATGGGAGCAAGCCCCTTCCTCCACACCTGTGTTTCTGTGATGGTGGTGACTTTGGGTAACCTCGAGATGGGAGCTGGTCGCTAGGGGAGCTAACCATGTGATTGGAGACTTGGACTTTTCACTCCCGGCCCCCAGGTGGTGGGGTCCTCACGCCCACAGGTACACAGCTCACCTGTAGTTAGGACTTTGTAAGTTTTCTACTCCCCACTCCGCTCCATTTCTCTTTTTCTTCCGTCGGGCCAGTACCTTCTAGAATTACATCAGTCTTAGCATTTCAAGCACTTTTCTGGGACAGAATTTTCACTCAGAATGCCAGGATTGCTCACTCCCCCTATTGTGGGCACATAGCTATGAATTTACGGAACCTATCCTTGCTCGGTTGCATATATTTATCGCATCGTGGTTAGAAAGGGAATATTCATGTGAAAACAGAAGACTGTTTAACATGGAAAAGTCAGCAAATGCAGACATGAAATCCATACGTGTGCCGTGGGGACCAGAGGGCAACTGACCGAGGCAGAGGAAGAGCAAATGGAAGCGGAGAATGAAGGCTCGTGCAGGCTTAGCTACGTGAACTTGAGACGCGCTGGAGGGTCGGTTTGAGGGATAAGAAGACGCAAAGTGCGTCCCCTTGCTTGGAGGGGAAAAGATCTCTGATTCCTTGATGTTGACCTTCGAGGATTTGCAGAGCACAGGGACATGACTGTTTTTCTTATGCGTTAATGTTTACATAGCTGCCATTTCTGCAGACATTTAAATTATAGAGCACAGCAACTGTTGAGGGGAGAAGAGCAAGATAAATAAACAGAAGCTAGACGGTTCCCTCCGGAGAGGAGAGCGTTTGCTATTCCCAGCACGCAACCCTCGTGCTGTTTGTATAGGTCCTTCCTCGGCCAACAAAAACTGGTTCCCGGATAAGAACGCTGCCAGCAGGGACCGAGCCGCAGGCCAATAACACGGGCTCTCCCGGCCGGGATGGAGGGAGCACTTGTATTTTCATGTTTTCGAGGTTCGTTGGCCCACATTCCCTGTTGCTCATGAGGAGGAGGACAAGGAGGGAAAGCTGACAAGCGTGTGAGTGTCCCCGCTTGGGTACCGTGTGCATCTCGTGTTACTGGGATGCTGCCTCACAGACTACATGTTTGGAGCTCCTATGTCCTCCTGTGAATCCCCGGATGGGAGTGAAGAGGATGCGTGGTTATGTCCTGGGGCAGAGGAGATGGGCGTGGGGGGGTGGGAGGAACCGAGACTCGGGAGGGGGGACTGGAGTTCCCTGTGCTGGGTGACCTCCAGCCTGGGCTTGCTGTTGTCTTGGGGTGGCTGCTCATGTCTCCTCGTTCACTCTCAAAAGGGTCCCGGCCCGGCTGGCGGGGCCCAGGGGCTGAGCGTCGACCCAGGACCCAGGAGGTCCCGGTTGGATTCCTGGTCAGGGACCAGGCCCGGGTCGTGGCTCCATTCCTGGTGTGGAGCGTGTAGGAGGCAGCGAACAAGGACTTTCCCTCCTCACCGATGTTTCTGTCTCTCTGTCTCTCTCCCTTCCGCTCGGAAGTCAATAAAAATGTTTTTAATTTCCCAACTTATTAGCTGCTTGATCTTGTGGTTGCCCTTAACGTAGGATAAATGCCAGGGACCGTGGGGAGGCGCCCGGCTTTAGCGTTCGTGAGATCTCAGCCGCATCAGAAAGGCAGGGACACCATCCTGGGGGTGGGCCATCGATGCTTCTTGGGTCTTATATAAAACTACAAGCTCAGTGCACAAAATGTGTGCACGGGGGTGTGTGTCCCTCAGCCCAGCCTGCACCCTTTCCAATCTGGGACCCTTCAAGGGATGTCCGACTGACCGCTTGGGCCTAAATGGGCAGCCGGACATCCCTCTCACAATCTAGGACTACTGGCTCTCAACGGCTCACCTGCCTGCCTTCCTGATTGCCCCTAACCTCTTCTGCCTGCCAGCCTGATCACCTCCTAACCACTACCCTGCCAGCCTGTTTTCCCCTAACTGCCCTCCCCTGCAGGCCTGGTCATCCCTAACTGCCCTCCCCTACCGGCCTGTCCCCCCCCCTACTGTCTCCCATGCAGGCCTGGTACCTCCCAACTGCCCTCTTCTACAGGCCCGGTCATCCCCAACTTCCCTCCTCTGCCGGCCTGGTCACCCCTAACTGCCCTCCCCTGCAGGCCTGATTGCCCCCAACTGCCCTCTCTTGCAGACCTGATCCCTTCCAACTGCCCTCCCCCGCTGGCCATCTTATGGTAGCCATCTTGTGTCCACATGGGGGCAGGGTCTTTGACCACATGGGGGCAGCCCTCTTGTTTGTTGGAGTGATGGTCAATCTGCGTATTTCTCTTTTATTAGATAGGATGTGAGACTTTTTAAAAAACAGATTCCACTGCTGCTGCTGCTGATCTGAAGTTTATAGGTGACAACACCGTGCACCCACAATGCCCCCTAGGCCCTGCTCACCACCCACTGCACCACCGGCATCGAGGTCTGCCCCCCAGTCGTCCTTAGCCCTCTCCACACACACCCTGGCATCTTCTTGCAAGGAGCACCCTGGAAAGGCGTTACCAAGGCGACAGCGCCTGGTCCAGGGACCATCCAGTTGGAAGGAAGGCGGAGATGAAGGTGGACCAGAGACATGATGTAGGAGAAGGCAGACACTGGGAGGAGGAGATGTGTGTGCGCCCATGTTCACAGGCAAAAGGTGGAAGTGACCACGTGGTCACACACAGATGAACCAATAAAGCAGGTGTGAGAGAGAGACACACGCATACATGACCCCACACGTGGCGTATCATTCAGCCTTGA
This sequence comes from Antrozous pallidus, assembly GCA_027563665.1. NCBI lineage: Eukaryota > Metazoa > Chordata > Mammalia > Chiroptera > Vespertilionidae > Antrozous > Antrozous pallidus. The sequence continues at coordinate 2,794,727 of CM050514.1, read as the reverse complement.
AAGGGCAAGAAGTACCGCAGTCAAATGGATGGACCCGCAGGACATTCCAGACACAAAAGACATACGCTGCTGCCCCCCAGGAGGCTGTCCCCTGCACCCCTTCACTGCCTTCTCCCTGACCCCCTCCAGGAGGCTGTCCCCTGCCCCCCTCGCTGCCTTCCCCCTGCCCCCCACCAGGAGGCTGTCCCCTGCCCCCCCCCTCACTGCCTTCCCCCTGCTCCCCCCCCCAGGAGGCTGTCCCTGCCCTCCCTCGCTGCCTTCCCTGTGGTGTGCGGACAGTGCCTGGGCCCAGACCCGCACAGGTGCACTCGGAACCCCGGTGCTGGGTGTGACCTGAGCTCAGCTGGCCGCAGCGAGGGAGCAGAGGTTTCCCTGGAGCACACACAGGCCTCCCAGGCGGTGAACGGGCAGAGCGGGACTGCAGGGACGGCTGCCATTCTGGACGGTGTGCCTCGGCAGCCACCATGTGGGCCCCGTGGTGTGTGGACTTGCCTGGGGGCTGCCATCTTGAAATCACAAAGACCAACCCTTCCCTTTGAGTTAGCCAATCGAGAAAGACTGTGCGCTTGAGCTCCAATCAAGAGCAAAGGACAGGACAGGTCACGTGCGTTAGGGATTGTCACTAGCCCCAGCCCTCACGCAACCAATTGGAATCGGCCAACTCAGCGGTTTGTGTCTGGCCCCACCTCCCTATAAAATCACCAGGTTGTTGGATATTCCGCCCCCTTGCTTCCTGCCGCTGCGACGGTGGAGGCAGAGGGCCAAGCCCGGGCTTGAATGAAGGCTCTTTTGCTTTTGCATCGGAATTGGCTCCCTGGTGGTCTCTGGGGATCTTGAAATCAGGGCATAACAGCAGCACACGGACAGACTCGGGTGACTCCATGGTGCAACCAGCACCTGAGACGCGCAGTGGGCCTTCCCTCTGCCCCCCAGCCACGCGGCATCGGTGCCCAGCCTGGACCACGCCCACACCCCCATCCGCCTGCCCCAGTCCGCTTCCTTCCCTGGGCCGGGCACACATCCTCCAGGCCTCTCCGGTCATTTTCTCTCTCCCTGCCCAAGTAACTGTTCTCTGCTGTGTCCCTGTGTCCGGCACCCCCTCCCTCGGCCACGCCACCCCGGGCTCACTCCCGCGCCGATTCCAGTTCCCGTTCAGGTGGGTTCCGTGATGGCGTGGTTCGGTGGCCCTTCTTACTAAGTTGGTGGCTTTGAACCTCGGAACAAATGGACCCCAGAAACGGGTGATACTGGAGGCCAGCCGCACTTCAGTTTGCATTTTCTCTTTTAAATATATTTTATTGACTGTTTACAGAGAGGAAGGGAGAGGGATAGAAAGCTAGAAACATTGATGAGAGAGAGACATCCATCAGCTGCCTCCTGCGCACCTCCTACCGGGGATGTGCCCACAGCCAAGGCACATGCCCTTGACCGGAATTGAACCTGGGACCTTTCAGTCTGCAGGCCGACGCTCTATCCACTGAGCCACACCGGTTTCGGCTCAGTCCGCATTTCCTAAAAGTTTCCTTTTGATCATGGTCTGTTTCCCCGCATCCTATCTGTGCCGCGGGACAGCCTGAGCCTGGACTGCAGAGCCTGCCTCGGTCCATCCACGACCTCCCCGAAACTCCGGGGGCTTCTCCTCGGGGGCCTGGTGGGGGGAGCCACTTATTGGGGTGGGAATGACAGCGAGTAATGGTATTTGAGACACCTGCGTAAGCTCCATCCCTGGTGAGTGAAACAGACAATGCATCCGAGGGGTGCTCGCCCCACATCCAGAAAGGTCTGAGGCACATCGACAACCTTTAGCTTCCACGCTCTCATGTTTCATTAGCAACGTTTGAGAAAGGTCTGTTCCCCGGAGGCTGATGGAGCCAGCTCTCCTCTCACAGGGAGGGAGCGATGCGGGGGTGGGGGTGAGGAAAAGGGGGGGCTGCACGTGCCAAGTCCCAGCAGTGAGCAATGTGTGTAGGCAGCGCCGGGAGAGGCGACGGCACGATTATCTGCGCATAACTCGGTCGTAGTATCATCACCGTCTAGACGGCTGACAATTAGCATCCAGACACCCCCTCGGAGGAGGCTGCAGAGCCCGGGAGCGAGAAAGGCCTCTGGGAAAGGAAGACCGGTCCCTCCTCTCCGGGGAAGGTCTGGATTGGAATTGGACTGGGGCTGGAGGTTGGCTTTTAGGGTTCGCTGCCTTGGATGAGACGGGGGGTGCCCCTCTCTCCTCCCCTGGGCACCCACTGAGGTGCGAGCGCTGGGGGGAAGGTCCCAGGGGAAGCAGGGGCTCCCCCGGACTCCTGGGCTCCTCCCTGGCACGGTGAGAGCCGTCACTTGGTTTTGTGACGTCACTGAGAGTGGGGGGCTGGCGCCGCAGATCGGCCACGCCGAGCCGGGCCCACGCTGGCAGCTGGCTGCCCCGTTAGCCGCCAACAGAGAGAGCTCCCGGATGTGCCGAAGGGAGCCGACCCCTGCACTCCATCGAGGCTGAGGCCTCCGCCCGGCTGGGCACTGCGAGCCCCTCGTTCCGGGGCGTCCCCGGTCCGTAGGGCTCCTGAAGAGCACCCAGGGGTTTCAGAACCCCGGCGTCAGGGAACACGGGTGTCTCTTCATGCACGTTTACCCGGGCACCCCCAAAGGGGACACTACCCGGGTAGTGATGAGAGAAAAGACCGGGCAGGGCCGCACCGAGGGGGAGCCCATAAGCCGCCTGTACGGTGAGGGGAGGTCACGTCCACCCTCTCCTCTTCCCCTCAATGCTGCTTTGAAGGACAGGTTTCAGCCCCGCAGCCGATGTCAGGGTGATTACGGAGGTCCCCCGAGAGGGAGGAAGGAGAGAGGCGGGCACTCCGTTGGCCAGAGCCACCCCGACGCTCCCAACCTGCCGCGGCCATGGAACCCCCGGGAGGCTGAGAAGCGGCCACGGCCCAGAGGAGCCCCAGGAGCCCTGTGGACGCCTGGGCTGTGTCCTGGGTGGATCCTGGGGCAAAAGGGGGCTCCTGGGGAGAAAGGGGGGCTCCTGGAGCAGAAAGGGGGAACTCTGGAGCAGAAAGGGGAGATCCTGGGGCAAAAAGCAGGGTCCTGGGGCAGAAAGGGGGGTCCTGGGGCAGAAAGGGGGGTCCTGGGGCAGAAAGGGGGGGTCCTGGGGCAGAAAGGGGGGTCCTGGAGCAGAAAGGGGGTCCTGGGGCAGAAAGGGGGGATCCTGGGGCAGAAAGGGGCTCCTGGGGCAGAAAGGGGGGATCTGGGGCAGAAAGGGGGCTTCACTGGGCATGATGGGGGGGGCGATTTGTGGGAACCTGACATAGAACCCAGAAAGCAGGGAGGGACGCGTTTTCTCCTGATTCATTATTTTTTAAAACACACGTCAGCCCTCAGACTGGAAAGAGGAGGGGTGAGGAGGGGTGGGGAGGGGAGAGCAGCCCAGCTCGGCTCTGAGCCCCACGTGAGTGACAGCGCTGAGTGCTGGGGGCAGTGCCCATGTCAGTGCCCGGCACCCGCACCCCCCCCCCAGCGCTGCACATGTGTGTTCCCATGTGCGATGTGTGTGCGATGTGTGTGCATGTTGTGGGCTGTGCGTGGAGCCCTGGCCACGCAGGGCCGGGCACAGAGGAGCCACGCGGGGCCTTCAGAGCCGTTTGGCTGCGAGTCCCGCTTGGAGGGAGGGACACGCACAGCCCTGCCCGCGGGAACGGGTTCTGCGGCTTTTCGGAGCCGTCAAACGGGCCGCTCCAGTGACAAATGCTCCAGTCCTGGGCGCCGTTGGGGGGAGCAGAGCGCCTTCCTGGGCGACCGTGGGGACAGCGGCACGCAGGCCAGCCGGGGCCTTGCTGCCTCGCGGTCTGCACAGGCGGGGCTCCCGGCGCTCGGGGAAGACACGGTGGGTGACCGGACCGCCAGCTTTGCGCGCTGTGTGGTGCTGATGGGCAGTCACGCAGGAGAAGGAGGCGATGGAAAGGGCGCTGAGCGCTGCTCGGAATCCCAGAGGCTCTGAATGTGGTCCAGACACCCCAGCGCTTCGGGGGGGCAGGGTTCAGGCCAAGAGGGGTTATGGAAATGACAGCGCAGCCGCCGTGTGCACAGGCGGAGAAGAGGCCGTGGTGCTGGGTGCTGAGTCCCCCATGCACTCAGAGCGAATGTCCTACTGGGGGTTCTCGTCACCACCCCATCTGCTCCCCTTCTTGGCACCTGTGAACGTGGAGTGCCCCGGGCTTGGCTTTTGGGGACAGTGGGAGGCCCGGAGAGCCTACAGAAGGGGGTTCTGGGTGCCAGGCATCAGGAGAGCCTCTGGGGTCTGCCTCCGAGTCCACAGCTTCTCACCTCTGAGCTCTATGTACCCCACTATGGAAGGAAACCCGATTGCAATGCCTCCATAGCCTCTGCCTGGCCATAGCCACGATACGAAGGGCCGGGTCTCTGGTCAGGATGTGGTCACCGTCCCCCGGCCTGGGCCTGAGACACTCAGCTGACCTCTCCTGCCCCTCTGATGGGTGCAGGGGGCTGTGAGTGGTGGCAATGGCAGACAGCCCACTCCTGGCCTCTGTCCCGCCACTCCTCAGCCCTGGACCAGGGACGGAACACTCCGCCCAGCAGAACTGTTGTGCGCTCATTTGAGCCGAACTGTCGACACACGCCCGGGAGCAGAACCCCCGTGAGCTGAGCTGGTGCTCCGGAGAACGGCCGCTCGCATCCGTGTTCACTCACTGCCGTCGAAGAAAGGGACGTGGGTGGGTGACATGGAATTTAGGTAGGTGCGGGAACAGGTAACCTGATACCTCTCCTGGCACCCAGAACATGAGGTGTGCCCCAAGGGATCCAGACAAAGGGAAGCTACGAGTTACCCACACATTTCCAGGGTGCGTTATCACAGATGCAAAAAGACAGATGGGCTCCGTTGAGGGGAAGGTTGACCTTGTCGGTGAAGAGACCGGCCTGGGACGTGACTGCCCATTATCACTGCGTTTCGTTCAGGTTTCATTTCACACCATCCTTTGGGGTGGCTTTAGGTCTCTGAGGCTGCCAGCCCGCCACGCAGGCCTCCCCTGAGCTGTCAGGGCAGCCCGCGGCCCCTTCTGTCCGCACCCGCGAGAACACAGCCTCCGCCCTCCTGGGCTTCTTCGCGTACAGAACGCGGCTCCAGTGGCACCTGCTGCAGAGCCGGGTCAGGATTACACAGGTTCGCTGCGAAAGATCAGAACTGCAGCCCCAGGACTGGACGTTGGTTGAGGATCCTCTTCCGCTAAAGAGGATTGAGAACCAGCTGTTCAGGGAGCGTTCTCTGCCCTGTATCTGCCTGGAGGCAGGCCGTCCATTTCCCTCTGAGAGAGGTGCCCCCGCACCCCCAGGAGGGAAAAGAGAAGGAATCTTATCGTCCAAGAAGGGGAATTACCATAAGATAGAGTTTGCATAAACAGACCTCACTGAGCGAGCCCCGACCTCCCATTGGCTGCCCATGTGTTTCCCAGTCACCCCCGCCCCCCACAATCCGTCATCTCTTAAAGGCCAAGTTCTCCTTCCTCTGTGGAAAGGGCATATAAGCCTGACAGTCTGACTCAGTGGTTGGTTGGCAAACTGAGGCTCGTGAGCCACATGCGGCTCTTTGGCCCTTTGGTTTTTTAGCAAAGGCCAGCTTTGGAGTACCCCAATCCCATCTAATAAAAGAGTAATATGCAAATTGAGCATATCTTCACTACACTCACAAGCCATGCTTACAAAGCCAATCAGAGCAAGTATGAAAAATAACCCAACCAAGATGGCAGTTAATTTGCATATCTGCATGCAGAAGAGAGTGTAGAGGGAAGCCAAGCACATAGAAGGGAGCAAAGCTGCCGAGAAGTAAGCAAGCAGGGCAGGGGAGAAGGGAGGGAGCAAGGCAGAGGAGACGGGGGCGAGGCAGCAGAGACAGGAGCGAGGCAAGCAGCAGAGATGGGAGAGAGTGAGGTAGTGGAGAAGGGAGTGAGGTAGTGGAGAAGGGAGTGAGGTAGTGGAGAAGGGAGCGAGGTAGTGGAAAAGGGAGCGAGGTAGTGGAGAAGGGAGTGAGCGAGGTAGTGGAGAAGGGAGCGAGGTAGTGGAGAAGGAAGTGAGGTAGTGGAGAAGGGAGCGAGCGAGGTAGTGGAGAAGGGAGTGAGGTAGTGGAGAAGGGAGCGAGCGAGGTAGTGGAGAAGGGAGCGAGGCAGCAGAGAAGGGAGGGAGCTTTGCTCAGGCTGCAGGAAGCTCCATTCTTGCAGGAATCTTCCTGCAACGGGTCTCTAGTTAAGTTAATAACAATGTACCTATCTATATAGTTTAAGTTTAAAAAATGTGGCTCTCCAAAGAAATTTCAATCATTGTACTGTTGATACTTGGCTCTGTTGACTAATGAGTTTGCGGACCACCTGTCTAACCTCTCCTGTGGCTTTTACTTCATTCCTGTGAACTCCAATATACATACGTATTAACAAAAACCGAGTCCTCTCTCTCCTGTCCACACGTCTCTTGTTGGTTTAATTTACATGCCCTTACCAGGACATGGCTCCTGAGAGGGCAGGGGAGAAGTTTCTCCTCTAAAACAGCTGGTTTAAGAAGCAAGTCTTTGCCCGTGTGTCGCTGGGCTGGGGAAGGGTCAGCGACCAGCACGCTCGTCCTCCCGTCCGTTCCTTCCGTGGTTCCCATCCCGCCTCTGCACGCAGCCTGATCCTCCGCCGCTGCCGACTCCTGGAGGACGGACCCTTTATTTATTTTATTTTATTTTTAAAATATATTTTACTGATTTTTTCACAGAGAGGAAGGGAGAGGGATAGAAAGTCAGAAACATGGATGAGACAGAAACATCGATCAGCTGCCTCCTGCACACCCCCTTCTGGGGATGTGCCCGCAGCCTGACCTGGACACTGGTGGGGGTGGGGGGCGGGGAGAGGGGGGCCTTTGCCACTGCTCCTCCTGGGGACATGGAAGCAGACCCTCCTTTGAGCTGAGTAGCTGAGTTGCCTACCGCACCCTCATCTTCCAGATTGAAAATGGTGCTGCATGTAGCTCCTGCTGTTAACGGCAAGCTTTCTTATCGGGAGCAAACCGTTTCCCTATAATGATGCCTTCCAGAAGCGGGGCAGTGAGGGGCCCCTGCCCGCACCTCTCCTCCCAGCCCTGGTACCCTGGGTCTGCACTCCCCTCCCTCCCCCGCCCCCCAACTCTGTCTCGAGGCTCCCTTTCCTGCACCCCAGGCTCCCCGTATGAACCGGAAGTCCTCATTCTGAGGATGCTATTTCCAGAAGCTTCCGAAGGTACCATGCTCAGAGGGCCTCATCCACATCCACGTGAAAGTCCACGTTGGGGCTGGTGGTGTGGTGGGAAGAGTGGTCCCACCCGGGAGCAGGCTGCCCGTGGGCACGAACCCCCCCCCCCCCGCCCCCAGACGGGCTCTCAGCTCTGTCAGCAGCTCCTCCTCTTCCCTGTGACCCATGGGTGCCAGGGCCAAGTGGCAGCCAGACCGGGCCTGCGAGTGTAGGTGTGGCATGGAGGTGGCCACAGGGAGGCGGCAGGGAGCGGGGTGGCAGGACTAGGGGCACCCCCTTCTCTCATCCGCACCTGCGCTTGTTGATTGTGGGAATGAGGGCCTAACCCTGCCTGCCTGTCAGGGTTTCCTGAAGGAGCCTGCAGTCTCTATGCAAAACATCTGCATTCCTACGTAGTTGAAAGTTATGCAATGGGTTTAATCTGGAGGGAACCGGGGCAGCCTGCGGTGGGTCTCGCCCTGGGCCTTTGCCAGGCTCCCCTCCCTCACTCCTGAGGCATCTCCCCAAAGGCCTTCAGCTCCTGGAACTGAATCTCCCACATTGTATGCCGCAGGCTCTTTCTTTGCCCTTTTTTTAGAGGTTATTTTTTAAAATATATTTTATTGATTTTTCACAGAGCAGAATGGAGAGAGATAGAGTTAAAAACATCGATGAGAGAGAAACATCGATCAGCTGCCTCCTGCACACCCCCCACCGGGGATGTGCCTGCAGCCAAGGTACGTGCCCTTGACCGGAATCGTACCTGGGACCTTTCAGTCCGCAGGCTGATGCTCTATATACTGAACCACACCGGTTTCAGCCCTTTCTTTGCCTTTCACAACCAAGCATCTCTCTGGGACTCTGTCTGTCCCCCACGCCCACAATCCCCCGACTCAGAGACTCTCCACCTTGAACCCCAGATCCGGGGCCTTGATGGGGGTGCACTCAGGAATGTCAGGAACCTGGGAGACGCTGGGATTTGTTCTTTGCAGCTTCTTCCTCCCAAGACTCTGGAGGCACCGGGCCCCGTTTCGTGCAGAAGGTCCGCTCTGCGGGGTCTGCTCTGCGGGGTCCGCTCTGGGTGGAAGGAAGCAGACACCTGCCTGCACAGGCCCTCTCCTCCCTGCTCTGGTCTTACAGGGTGTGCACCCCAACACGGCAGTCTCGGGGCAGCTGTCTCACCAGCGTGTACGACCCTGCTGGCCTTCCTCCCGCCGTCCCCTCCATCCGGCCTCTCTGCCCGTTACCCCACCCCAGGGAGTCAGCACCCGCCTTCCGAGCTCTGTCCAATTCCAGCTCCCGGAGGCCCCAGGCGGGGCAGGGAGTGAGTCTCCGGCCGCCTGGAGATTTCAGGTCTCTTGTGTGGATTAAAAAGCAAATCAAAGCACTTTGCTTATGGAAAGCGTGGGGAGTGTGCAGATGACTTCTCCTGGCCCGGCGTCCTCAAGTGTCTGATTGTTGAGCCTTCACATTCCTGAGTTGCCTAATCCCCTCCATTGTCTGGGATATTATCTCATCATCATGTTCTTTAAACACACCCCAAATGTGGACAGGAAACCTCTGGAAAACATCAAAAGAACCGGGCCCCATTCCAATTGACAAGATTTTGAAAATTGACTCTAACGAGGTGACTCCTCCCCCCACCCCCGTTTCTCCTCTCCATCCGCTGGGTCTGCTTCCAGCACCAGCGCGCATTGACCTTCAAGCTGTTCCCGGAGCTTCTGCTGTCCCTACCGCCGCCCACTCCCCAACAGGCCTTTCCCGGCTCCAGTTCTGTCTCCTCGTGGCCCCACAGACGTGGCCCTGTCATCCCCAATGACCTTGGACCCTCCTGGCTGCAAGGGGGGTCGTCCCGCTGCGGGAAGTCCTGGCCCGTGAGCCCTCTGTCATCAGGCTCTGGCTGGGCCTCCAGCCTCAGCGCCGGCCTCTCCCGGGGTCGCCCCCTCTGGGGTCCTTAGCTGTCCTCGGGGGCCTTGAAGTCAGGCCACTCTCTCGGAGCTGAGCTGTCAATCAAGGCCACAGGGAGGAAGGGAGAAACCTCCCATGTCACCTGGAGGTGATGGTTAGGGGCAGCCGTTGACCTTCACAGGGGAGGTGACCGGAGGTGACCACGCCCGCGGGGGGGGATGGGTCAGGAGCTGGCAGGTGGCCCTTGCTTTTGCAAAGGGAGAAACCGATGCGGTGACGGGGCAGCCTGGCTCCCGGGATGCCGTCCAGATGCCTGAGTCTCAGGTGGCGAGTCCATTTCTACCATGACCAGGGATGCGTCCGCTGCTGAGCCCGGCAGCACTGCCTCTGAGCTCCCCTGCCCCTGCTCTCAGCCCGGGCCCCCCCTCGGAGGGGACATTTGGAAATGCCCAGAGTGTTCTGGCTTGTCACACTGCTGGGGGGCATTTACTGGCACCTTAGCGGCAGGACCAGGGGCACCACTGGTCTGCAGAGCACAGGCTGTGCCCACACCACGAGGCGCCGACATCCCATCGTCAGAAGTGCCGGGCAGAGGAGTTGGTCTCGGGGACTGTGGCTTCCTGCCCTGGGGCTGCCTGCAGGGCTGTGACGGGGCTCGGGGCTCACACTCGAGCCTCTGTGAGTGGCTGGAGCAGACCGCCCGCTCCCACTCCCGCTCAGATCGCCAGGAAGAGCTCCGGGAAGCCCAGCGGCGCTCCGGCCCCTCAGCGTGGCAGCAGGGTGGGCGTCTGATGGGCTCTGTGTGAGTCGACCCCCTTGTGTGACTGCAGGATCAGCCCCCAGCGTGCCCGAGTGGGAGAGATGAGGCACCTCCCACAACAGTAGCCACCACCGTCATTTTCTCTCCCAGTAAAATCTGCACAAAACGGATATTCTGTCCTGGCCCGGCCGGCACGCTCAGGGGTTAAGCCCCGACCTATGACCTGGGAGGTCACTGTTCAATTCCCCGTCAGGGCGCAGGCCCGGGGGGCGGCTCCCTCCCCAGAAGGAGGGGTGCAGGAGGCAGCCGATCCATGATTCCCTCTCATCACTGATGTTTCTATCTCTCTCCCCCTCTCCCTTCCTCTCTGCAATCAATAAAAGTATGTATTCAAAAAACCCCACATATTCTGATCTGAACACTGGTCACACCCTCCATTGTCCCGAGGAGTTCAATAACGCTTCACAATCAGTCCTCTGTTCAACGTCAGCGGCTCACACCAAGGCTGCCTAAAAAAATACCGCAAAGTTGTTGGCTTAAAACAAGAGAAATGTCTTCCCTCACAGCGCCGGAGGCCAGACGTCGAACCAGAGTCACGGGGAGGGGGCCGGGGGAGTTCTCCTGAAGGCTCTGAGGGAGAGTCTCAGGCGTGGCTTCCGGTGGCTGCTGGCCGTGGGCTGCGTGGCCTGAGACCCAAAGCCTCCACCTCTGCCTCTGTCTCACGTGGCCTCCTCTGTGTCCCCGTCCCTCCCATCCCTTCTGCGGAAGGACACCGGTAACTGGATTTAGGCCTGTCCAGTCTGAGATGATCTCTTGAGGTCTGCCAACTGCCTGTTCCCACGCGAGGGCACGCTGGCGGGTGTGGCTGTCAGCACGTGGGCGTGTGTTTTGGGGGGCCCTGTCGTATCCATGCCAACGAGGGACGTGATTCCCTATGCCCAGGAAGCCACGTTACTGAGCGGCTTAGTTCTCCAAATTCCTAGCCTCTCCCCGTGGCCCGTGAATCATTCATGGGGAGCACACTTTCTGAGCACGAACGTGCAGCTGGAGACAAGGAGCCCAATTAAGGCCCCTTTGGTGACAGACCTCTGAGGGAAGCATTAGCGCTCATCCCTGCGGGAGAGCGCGGGGAGATGGAGGCTGGGCGGGGAGCGGGTGTGGCGAATGGCCTGGGCTCCATTAAAGGGAGAAGAGGCAGCATTTGCTGCGATGACGCGATGCTTTTAGCCACAGGAGGAGCCGGGGTCGGAGAATTAAGTGAAACCAGCCTGCCTGTGGTCAGCGGTGGCTTTGACTCTGGGAGACTCTGTGAATCACCCACAGCCCGGTAGACAGACTCGCGCGCTTGCCACCGTGCTGCCTTCGGCGTGCGTGCGTGTGCACCAGGCGACCCGGCCTCAGAGCAGAGGCCACTTGCACCTTCAGCTTCATCCTTGTGGCCACAGTGTCGAGAACGTGGAAGGAAGATGGTAGGCCTTTGGCTGGCCCTGTTGACCAGGACTCTTTCGGTTTAGCTAAGAAATTTGCACATCCTTCATTTTGTTCTGAAGGCCACAATGCTCCTTGGGTCTTCCTTTGGCCTTCCTGACCTGTGGGCTGGACTCAAGGTCACCTTCTCGGAGACCCTGGGCCTCCCTCTGAATCACCCACCCCAGCACCTTCCCCTTGTGCCCTCCCCCATTTGCACAAATGAAGGATGTGCAAATTTCTTAGCTAAACCGAGCTTCAGCCATATCTCACCTTCCTCACTGTGTTTTGTTTCTCTAATGGGGAGCACAAACCAGTGGGCTGCACAGCTTGGGGCTGTTGTTAGGCATTGCTGGGAGGAAAGGGTGGTAGAGGGCCCCCAGAGAAGACACCTGAGTATTTTTTAAATCAGTATCAGCTGAATCCAAGGCGCCAGGCATAGCCAAGTCTTGGAAACACATCCACCAAAAGGGCTGGATGCATTACTCAGTACTGACTTTTAACTTGCTTCAGGTGTCAGGGGGAGGGACCTTGAAACGTAGACTCAGTGGATGAGAGAATGAGTGGGGCCTGGGCCCACTTAAGTTCCTTTGATTTTAAGTCTTTTCATGTGAAATCCCTTTCTATTTAAGTATAAATAAACACACTGCGTTTGGGTTGGAATTCTCTGTCTCTCCATCAGAGAGCAGAGATTCCACCTAGCCCCAGCTTTATTTCTACTTCTGTGTTGTCTATTCTTTTCTATTATTTCTCAATCGCCAGCCCCTCTGCTCTCCCTGCTCTATATTTGCTCTACCCCCTCCTCATAGATAAAATGTCAACTCAGATCATTTCCATCTTTACGACTGAGTCCTCTCCCTCCCAGCTCCTCCTTTCACCAGGAGAACAGAGGCCTCACTGCTCACAAGCAAATCTCTGTTGTGTTTGGTTCGTTGTCAGCTGGGCAGCCTCCAAGGAAAACTCCCTGTCCGCCGTTTCCAGTGAGAATCGCGGCCCGCCACACTCAGAAGCCATGTTCTCTCCCCTTTTCCATTTGCCGGGGCTGCCATTACTTATCTGGGAGGATCATATTTCTGGAGAGACTTTTTCCCTACCCGAAGGGAAAAAATACAATTCTTTTTAAACACACACACACACACACACACACACACACACACACACAAACAGCCAATCCCGGTCCAGGAAGTATATCCTTTCCAAAGCGGGCCCTGGGTACAGGGCTGAGGAGGTGGGCACTGGGGTGGGGGGGCTGGAGAGAGCACTTGCTGGAGACAGAGCCGTGGGAGAGGCCGCCAGCTGCCGGCTGTACCCCGGTGTCCGATTGCCGCGCGTGCCCAGGGGACGGCAGATCTTGTTTTAAAATCTGGCCTCAGCGTTGCCTAAAACAGCCTATTGACCGGAATCGACGGCGAGCGTCCCGAAAGGACAGGGGGCAGCCTGCCTGGCTGGTCCCCGAATAACTGGTTAGCCAAGGTCATGGCCTCCCTCTGTGTCTTAAGTTATTTTCCAGGGGCCTTTACCGGATGTGAGCTGCCAGAGGCCCCAACCATAGACACAGAAACACCTTCGACATGGGGCAGCCTCTCCAAGAAGCCCCCGTGTCCCTCCACTCCTTAAAGGGACAGGAGCACATTTCCAATGTCAAGGGTCACAGATTTGGATGGATAAACCCAGGTGTGATTGTGGTCTTGTCTAGGATACTGATGATTCATATAATTTAAGCAAACTTGAGTATGCAGCGTCGTAAACAGCCTGTACCCTCGTCTGTCTCTCTGACAGGTGCTGTCGCCAGGGCCTGGCTGTCCGCCCGAAGTGTCCAGAAAATGTCTGGTGGGTCTTGGGGGCGTGTCCCCCCGTGGGGCCAGGGCATCGCATGCAGCACCAGCTCCGCTCTGCAGCTGTGACAAGCACGCCCGCAGTCTCCGTGGCCTATACCCTGAGGCCTGTCTCTGACCCAGGGCATGGCCACCCTGGCTGCGGGAAATGGCTCAAGGGGACTGTCCCTCATGCTGCGACCGGGAGGTTCCGGGGGCTGCAATGTGGGCTTGACCACGTCCACCCCGGCCTCTCTCACAGCTTCTGCAACAGCCAGTCACAGGGACATGGTGCCTGGCACCGGCCTGAAGACACGGAGCAGGACCCATCGTGTGGGTCCAACCCGCTGAGAATGACAGGAAAGCGAGGGCCAGGGGCCAGGAGCTTACTATGGGGAGCCGGGGCGCTGGCGAACTGCTCGCCTTTCAGATAGGAAGGTGTGTTTGTGCGCATGTGCATGTGTGTAGATGCACATGTGTGTACATGCACGTGTGTGCTTGCGTGTATGCATGTGTACGTGTGTGTGTGTGAGAGAGAGAGAGACAGACAGACAGACAGACACACAGAGAGATTTATGAAGAGGGCAGGGAGATGGTGGGAGGTATTTTTCTGATCTGACATGGCGTGTCAATGTCTTGCGCCTGTGATGCACAAGTGGTTGATGGTGAAGGTGTGTGAGTAGTGTGACTAGAGCATAGAAAGTAGCCGATTTAGATGCTCGTATTCTTATTGTTTTTGCTGATTGATTTGAAGAGGGGACTGCCAATACATTTAAAACTGGAATTTCTTAAAAGAAAGAAGGCGATTGTACACAGGTGGAGGAAAATAACACCCAAGGCCACTCTTCCATGTAATCCTAAAACCAGTTTTCAGCTGAGGACAGTTTTGTGTCCAGGGAGCCTTTGGCAATGTCCGGAGATGCCTCATGGTCACACGTGCGAGTGGGGTGTCCCTGGCATTGCTGATAACCCACAGGACGGCCCTCACAACCAGGAATGACCTGGCAAAGTGTCTGTGGTGTCAGGGGGAGAGCCCTCGGCCTGGAGTCAGGGCTCTGAGCTCCGTGGTCTCATTGCTGGCAGGCTCTTGGAGTTTAAGCTTTTCCCGTTTATGAAGCAATGAGCTTCTCTCTCTCTCCCCCGCCCCCCTCCGTTGAGCCCTGGCCAGTCTGGTTTAGTGGTTAGGACGTCAGCCTGCCAGCCTTCTCGGCTGTTGAGGCCACCATTCTGTATAATTTTATGATGGTGTTGGCAAACCCATTCACCACATTTAAAAAAAATTTCTTTATTGATTAAGGTATACATATGTGTCCTCATCACCCATTACCCCTTCCAATACCCTGCCACCGTCACCATTTAATGCCCTCACTCCCCTGGTGTCCCTGTCCATTGGTTAAGCTTATATGCAAGTCCTTTGGTTGATCTCTTCCCCTTACTCCCATCCTCCCCCACCTTCCCTCTGAGGTTTGACAGTCAATGCTTCTCTGTCTCTGGATCTGTTTTTGTTCATCAGTTTATGTTGTTCATTATACTCCATAAATGAGTGAGATCATGTGATACTTATCTTTCTTTGACTGGCTTATTCCACTGAGCATAATGCTCTCCAGTTCCATCCATGTTCTAGTTTGAAGCAGCCACCTTTTCCTCCTTTTCCTTCTTCTTCCTCTTCTTAAAGAATACCTTTCACCATTTCATATCATACTGGTTTGGTGTTGATGAACTCATTTAGCTTCTTCTTATCTGTGAAGCTCTTTACCTGACCTTCAATCTGAATGATAGCTTCGCTGGGTAGAGCAATCTTGGTTGTAGTATTCACCGCATTTTGTTTAACCATCAGCAGCCAATGCACAATTGGAGGCCAAGGGGTGTTTCTCAGGAATGCACCCTCTGACTCTGACCTGCCAGGTGCAGGTGAGTGACAGGCCCCTCCCAGGGACCAGAGTGTGGGGGGGCTCTCGGGGTACAGGCAGCAGCCTGGCAGACTGGGCTCTGGCCTGCTTTCTCTGGGTGAAGGTTCACGGGCACACCTTGCATGGTCAGAAGGCCGGGCACGTCGCTCAGGGCCCTGGAGATGCCCATCTGGACACAAGTGTTCCTCTCCCTGCCTCCAAGGTGCTGCCCACCTTCCTGTCTGGCCGTGTTTACCCAGCGGAAGGATGTGACAGAGGGGAGGTGAGCTCCGGGGTGTGTCCGGTGTATAGAGGGCCCCATACATGAGTTGTCCCCCACCGCAGGGCTGCGCTGGGTGGCCCCGGTTCCCTCCCCAGCTCTGTGCCCGTCAGGCTGGTCCCATGTTGGGAGGCCCATTCAATCTGGCCAAAGTGGAATAGGACAGAGATGTGATCTTGTGAGGGGGCCCGAAGGGGCGCATACAGGCAGAGACGGGTACAGGGCATGGGCACAGGAAGCTCCGTGCCTGGCAGCTCAGATCGGGGGAGTGCCGAGTGTGACCTGCAACGTGGTGCCCAGTGCCCCCTCCCGCTCCCCCTGTGTCAGCATGCACACAGGGTCATACCTGTGTATGAACAGGAATAACAGGGCCCTAGGCTCGCCCCCAATTTCAGGAGAAACAGGGACGGAAAGTCTTCCTTGTTTATGAAGGCATTTTCTCCAATGTCCTTGACCCTGGACCTGGAGTAAGAACTGGGTCCCCGGGCCCTCCCATTGGTGCTGACCGCTGCCCCCTGGCCTTGAGGGTTCCTTCTCCCAGTAGGAGGTCCCCCAGGTTGGCCGAGTGATGGAGCAAGCGGACGAGTCCGTGTTTGGGGTGTGGTTCTCTGCTTCTGGGCGGGCCGGCCTCGACTCAGCATGTCAGGAGGGGAGAGGGGTGGGCCGAGGTAAGGTGACCCAGACGCTGCGACCGTTTTTCCGTGTCGGGGTGGAGGTCACACGTGTGTAACTGGTGCTGCGGCCGACCAGCGCCCTTTGATGGGATCTGGGCTCCTGGCGGCTGGTGTAATTGCTTCTTGTAAATGAGCCTGCCGCGTCCCTTTCCAGGAAGCGGTCTGCCCATCTGGTCCCCAGTTGTTCTGACGGGTTCCAGGGTGCACACCGGTCGCTGCAGGAGCCTACAGTTCTGACCTCTGCACCATGAGATGATGGAGTCTCTCCTTCCGCTGAGCCTGGTCTGGGGGGCTTCGAGATCAAGGGGTGCGGGGCGGGGGTGAGGACAGAGGATGGAAAGCAAGGCCCAGCTGGCTCCCTGCGAGGCTCAGAGGTGGCTCTCTGAGGCCCGGGCTGAGGCTGGGACGGGTTATCACCTCCACCAGGCGCATCCCTGGGCAACTTGTGATGGTGAAAAGCAGAGGCTGAGATGCTGGGGAGGGGGCTGCCCTGCCTTTGACTGGGTACAGACACGGACGGGTGCCCCCCACCCAGGCTGCTCCTTTCCCGCCCCTGCCCCCTCCTGCTGAGGCCCAGCACCTGCCTTGCTCAGAAGGAGGAAGAGGATGAGGAAGAGGAATCCACTGTGTGCATGGCCGGCCTCTCCTCAAGGTGCTTCCTGGACTGATGCCGGGGGACAGGACCCCTCGGTAGAGGGCGATGCCACCCTCCCTCTCCCAGCAGCCAGAGAGGCTCCTGTGGGCTGCGGTGGAGGCAGCGGCTGGAGAAAGGGAGAGGCTGCCGCTCACCCAGCAGCTCTTCGAGCCCAGACTCGGGGTCCCCTGGGAGGTACCAAGGGGGGGGGGGCTCCGGTCTTACATCTGAAACTCACGCCATACTGTGCGTGGACCACACTCCAGTGAGAAAGGAAGTGAAGAGCCACTGCAGCCTCGAGGCCGGTACTTAGTTCTTGGGGTGACGCGCCGTCAGAAGTGGTGCTAGAATCCGAGAGCCTGTAGGGTTCGCAATGCTGACAGCGAGGCTGCTCCAGGAGAGGCGCTTCCTTTAAGGGGGGTGTCAAGTCGCGTTCCACCGTGTGCTCATCAGCAGTTTCACTGGACACCTGGTGGGCAGGGCGGGTGTGGTGGGGCAGAGAGGGTGGTGGGGAAGGAGGCTGGTGGGCAGGGCAGGTATGGTGGGGCAGGGAGGGTGGTGGGCAGGGAGGCTGGTGGGCAGGGAGGCTGGTGTGCTGAGTTCCCAATCCCTGGGGAGCTGCCCGTGCCCCTGGGGTGGCTGAGGGAGGCCTGGGGTGCCTCTCAGAACGCCCCTGGGGAAGACTAAGCGGTTGGGTCTCAGTATAATGCAGACCAGACAAGGGCTGGAGGGGGAGGTGCAGTGCAACGACTTAACTGACCGTAGGACAGAGGTCACAGGCCAGGACTGTAAACAGCTGTGAGACTCGAAAGGTAACAGATGGGTTCATGTTAGGAGAACGCTGACAGATGACCAGTCACCATGGTCTGGGAAAGACGCTGAAAGGAGGCAGCTCTGGGAGTGTGTGAGCGTTTGGGTGCTAAGCAGGCTGTTCTGGGGACTGTGGCCGGGGCGTGTGTGTCAGAGGGAGTGCTGGAGGCTCCTCCGGGGGTCTCTCTCTCCACACTAGACATGGCCCCCCCATGACCGGAGTTAGGGATGGGGCCACTGGGGAGTGGAGAGGGGATGGAAGGGCTGGGGAGTGGAGAGGAGATGGGGCGGCTGGACAGGGAGTGGGGATGGGGTGGCTGGGGAGTGGAGAGGGGATAGGGTGGCTGGGTAGGGGTAGGGATGGGAGGGCTGGGGAGTGGAGAGGGGATGGGGTGGGTGGGTAGGGGTAGGGATGGGAGGGCTGGGGAGTGGAGAGGGGATGGGGTGGCTGGGTAGGGGTGGGGA
Source organism: Antrozous pallidus (assembly GCA_027563665.1). Classification (NCBI taxonomy): domain Eukaryota; kingdom Metazoa; phylum Chordata; class Mammalia; order Chiroptera; family Vespertilionidae; genus Antrozous; species Antrozous pallidus. Next base: position 2,776,782 of record CM050514.1, on the reverse strand, counting down.
TGGGAGGGCTGGGGAGTGGAGAGGGGATGGGGTGGCTGGGTAGGGGTAGGGATGGGAGGGCTGGGGAGTGGGGAGGGGTGGAGCTGGCTGGGTAGGAGTGGGGATGGTAGGGCTGGGGAGTGGAGAGGGGATGGGGCTGGCTGGGTTGGAGTGGGGATGGTAGGGCTGGGGAGTGGAGAGGGGATGGGCTGGCTGGTCAGGGGTGGGAGGTAAAGAGACTGGATGAAGTTTCCCTGTGGGCGCACAGCCTGTGGGTGTTATAAGGCCTGAGAAATCATGTGGTCTGGCCCTGCCTGGGCATCAGGAGGAGTCAGTTGGATGTTTGACCAACTAGAGCAGCTCATTTCTAAGCGGACACTTGTGTATGGCCCGAGGATGGTGTAATAAATACCCAGGGGCCCTTGCAGGACACGGGGTCCCCGCCTGGGTGAGTCTGGGAAGCAGAGCCTGTCTCACAGTTTGATAGCGAAAGCCCAGGTCCCGGCTCAGACCGGGAGCCTGACTTCGAGGAGGAAACTGGCTGCGGCCACAGCCCAGGGGCAGGCGTGGAGGGCAGACACACGGAGGACAGACTCAGGACACACGGCCTCTCTGCTGGGACCGAAGAGGCTTCGGAGCCGTCTCCCTGGCTCCGCAGCTGTGACAGGGACGGACGCCCCGACGGAGGAGCGTCACCTCACCCTGGACCCCCCTCCAAAGTCCGGCTCGACCTGGAGTCCGTCTCTCTAAGGTCACGCACACATTGTCATCTCTGAGTCGCATATGGATATGTGTAAAGCCAAAGAGTGAGTTCAAAGCCCACTTCCTGGGTCGAGTGGAGGAAGCCTGGGGCTGGGGCTGGGGCTGGGACGGGAGCCTCCAGGGTCCATGTGGCTGCTCAAGAGAGCGGGCGGGGGGGGGGGGGGGGGCTCCACCTGGATTGGGGCCTCCACTTGAGACAGGGCCTCCACCCGGGGCCTTCACCAGGATGCAGTCCCACATTCTCACGGAACAAAGAGAGTGGAGGCGCAGCTAAAGAAGGGAAACAGCAGAGCTCGACTCCAAAGCCGGCTTCCCGCCGGCTCTCCACTCTCCGGGCAGTGGGGTCCGGCCGCCAGGAGCTGGGCGTGCACTGGGAGGGGGGCGGTGGGCTTTAGCTGGGCCAGGCCCAGTGCCCTCAGCTGGCTCTACACGGGTGCTGGGCCCTGAGTTCCTGATGCCCAGGGAAGCGGCTGCAGAAGACAGGAGCCCGCCTCCCTCCTCTCAGGGGCAGCGGGGGAGGGCACGCCTGTCTCGGGGGAGGACCCAATCTCAACAGGACTCTCCGGGGACCTGGGCCAGCACATCCGGGTAGTCACCCTCCCGTTTCTGCTTCTGGGATGGAGATTGCGGCGAACGGGCTGGCAGATGCTACAAATTAAGATGCTTTGAGCTAATGCACAACTCAACACCTAATATTTGCAATGTTTGCTAACATTTGCAAACGAAATGCGTTTTTAAGAAAAACCATCAGCCCGGCTGGCGTGGCCCAGTGGTTGAGCATCAACCTAGGAACCAGGAGGTCACAGTTCGATTCCCGGTCAGGGCACAGGCCGGGGTGGTGGGCTCGATCCCCCGTGTGGGGCGTGCAGGAGGCAGCCAATCAGTGATTCTCTCTCATCGTTGATGTTTCTCTCTCTCTGTCCCTCTCCCTTTCCCTCTGAAATCAATAAAAATATATTATTTTTAATAGAGAAAAAAGAATCTTTAAGGGAATAAAGAAAGAAGGCAGAGGAACAACTCGTGGCATCCTATGTATCCTTCTTCCCACGGGTCTCTGACAAATGGGTGAGGGTGTGGGCACAGACGGGGTGGACGAGAAGCCAGAGAAAATGACGGAACCACGTTGAGGACAGAGCCGGGGAGGACGGGAACACGTGGCCACGCTCACCGTTACGTGTCACCCTCTGGCTGCACACCTTCACACCCCGGCTGGACCAGGGCGACAGGCATCGGGCAGCGGCCTGTGGCAGGGTGTGGGGCCTGCTGCCTCTCGGGGCACAAGCACCTACTGTGTGCCGGCCCACGCTGCACTGCGTGTGCTGAGACAGGTGAAGCGTGTTTGAGAGCTCACGGCACAGTCACAGGAGCAATGGAGAACATACGACTGTTGGCTTGCGCACCTCCATTTACTCCAAGTTAATTGAACGCATCCCAGCGAACCAGGCCGTCGGAGGTTCAGGCCGTGGCTGCTGCCAAGAGCAGCCCACCAGGGACAGACGCCGCACTTAAACCAATAGTTTGGTTTCCTCCGTGGAAATGATGTTCAGAGAAGCGGGGTCGTGCAAATAAAGAGAAGATGTTAAACGGAGAGAAAGCACATCAGTGTGGGAACCCCTTTACGCGTCCAGCATGATTCAGGGTCCCCGGTTTAGGGTTCGGGTTTTGGGGAAGGACCAACACAAATGAATAAAGACTCAGAAAAACATTAATTTGGAAATGGGGGCCAGGCAAGTCCGACACTAGTGGAAAGACTACTACCCACTCTGGCTTTACCATCCCTTTTATTAAGATTAAGATCATAAGATACACCCGTATCCCCCAGGCAAGAAAAGCCAATCATTGAATCTACTTAGGACTAATAGGTGGGGGCTGCTTCAACCACCAACATCCAGGAACTAGAGGCCAGGTGCACAACATTTGTGCACTGGAGGGGAGGGTTGCTCAGTCCAGCCTGTGCCCTCTCCCAGTCTGGGACCCTTCCGGGGATGACCCGCTGCTGGCTTAGGCCTGATGCCTCCAGCAGTCGGACAGCACTCTCGCAATCTGGGATCCCTCACTCCTTGCTGCTCAGCTTGCTGCTCCTGCCACCACCGCTGCACTTGCCAGCCGTGAGCCTGGCTTCTGGCCTGTGGGGGTGCACTGACCACCAGGGGCAGCTCCTATTTCCCCGGTGGTCAGTGTACATCATAGCCACTGGTCATGCCCGGTTGTTCCTGGTTGTTCTGCCATTAAGGTCAATTTGCATATTACCCTTTTATTATATAGGACTAGATACCCGGTGCATGAAATTCATGCACAGGGCTGTGTGTCCCTCAGCCCAGCTTACATCCTCTCCCATCTGGGACCCCTTAGACCCCTTGAGGGATGTCCCACTGCAGTGGGACATCCTTCTCACAATCCAGGACCGCTGGTTCCCCAACTGCTTGCCTTCCTTCCTTCCTTCCTGATTGCCCCTAATCACATCTGCCTGCCAGCCTGATCACCTCCTAACCACTCCCCTGCCAGCCTCATTGCCCCTAACTGCTTTCCCCTGTTGGCCTAGTCACCCCTAACTGCTCTCCCCTGCCAGCCTGGTTGCCCCCAACTTCCCTTCCTTGCAGCCCTGGTCCCCCCAACTACTCTTTCCTGCAGGCCTGGGCTTCCCCCTCCCCCTGCCCTACCAACTGCCCTTCCCTGTAGGCTTGATTGCTCCCAACTGCCCTCCCTTGCAGTCCGTGTCCTTCCCAACTGCCCTCCCCTGCTGGCCTGATTGCCCACAACTGCCCTCCCTTGCTGGCCATCTTGTGGTGGCCATCTTGTGTCCACATGGGGGCAGTCATCTTTAACCTCATGGGGGCAGCCATCTTGTATGTTGGAGTGACAGTAAATTTGCATATTACTCTTTTATTAGATAGGATTAGCTCCGACCCTTCAGAGCAATGAAGGTTGACCAGCCCTCAGAACTCCCTGTCCACAGCTCTCTACCATCAAAACAATGATCGGCTTCCTGCACATCAGCAAGACAATCCAGTCGGTCATCCATGCCTTCCCCAGACGTGGCTGAGTGGGCGTGTCCAGGCCGCTGGGGAGCTGACTCTGGACGAAGCAGAGGTGCCCAGGTGTGCGAGGGGAGGGTTGCCCTCAGAATCCCACGGGGTGTGCTGAACACCCCCGGGTGGACGGACAGATGCTCCGCACTGCGGTGTTTCCAGGCCATGAAGGCCAAACTCGCCAAAGGAGAGAGGAATCTGAGGTCTGGAGGGGTCAGTGGGGTTTTGAAAACAAAAACAGAAGGTACAGCATGGGCGGTGGGAGTGGAGGGAGGTGGGGAGCAGAGCAGGAAGGCCAGCTGAGCAGCCTGGGGAAGGCCAGGTCCAACGTGTCTAGGTGTCCATATCGCTGTGCCCAGCCCAGGGCGGTACAGCCAGTACCACAGCTCTTCTTGCCAGAGGTGGTCAGAGGTCACTTCCTGAATGCCCTGAGAGTCTTGCCTGCCCCCCACCCCATCCCTGTGTCTGTGGAGCTGCCAACATGATTTGATCTAAGCATAATTATATGGCGTCATGCCATCCTCAAAAAGGGGGCCCACATACTCCTGGTCCCAACTCCCCTGTCCCTCACTGTCCATTCTGCTCCAGTGTCTGGCTTCTTTCCTGTGCTCTGACCACACTTATTCCCCAGGAAGGGTTTCAGCCTCAATTTGAGCTCAGGAATGACCTGCCCTGACCCTTTGGCTTCCTGGTCATTCCTGGTTACCCATCTGATAAGCACTGATCGGCCTCCTGGGGGCCGCCACAGGGGCAGGTTCTGGGGTGCAGGTTGGGGGGCCTGGTGGTGGTGGGATCGCCACCTCTGCAGACATGTGGCTGGTCCCCCGGATGCAGCTGCTGGGCCTCCCCACCCGCCTGTTCATCCCCACCTCTCCCGGAAGCTGCGTTTATTCAGGGAGTGTTTGTTGACTTGTTCCATCTTCCCCGTAGAACGTGAGCTCTGTGAGGAGGGGGTTTGGGTCTTGTTTCTTGTCCTCAGCCTCGGAGGGCCCCCAGTGCACGGAAAGCTGTTAATAAATAATAATGCTTATCGATGAGTGAGAAAGGGGGCCCGGAGCCTCGAGAGGTGTTGGCACTGAGTGGGGACAGACCCTGCATTAGGGAGGAGTGACCACATGCACTCTCGCACTGGGCTTTCTCCAGGGGCTGCGGCCTCACTGGGGGTAAGACAAGAGAAGAGCGCTTAGGCTTCATACCAGCATCCTGTGGGGATGCAGTGGACTGTGTCAGAGGTGGGGCTCTGGTTACTCGGAATGTGATTGGTGGGACTGCCCTAAACAGACAATCCTATCTAATAGAAGAGTAATATGCAAATTGGACTGCACCTTCACCACACCCACAAGCCACGCCCACAGCCATGCCCACCAGCCAATCAGGAGATTATGCAAATAAACTCCAACCAAGATGGCTGCCGCCACTGAGAGCAGGAGGAAGGCTTGGGTTTCCCCAGCAACAGAGGAAGCCAAGCTTTCCACCTGCCATTGCCAGCCTAGGCCTCCACTCAATGTTACAAAGTTTCAATTATAAAAGATACAGAAATGGCGGCAGCCACTGAGCTGGAGAGAACAGAGGCCTGGGTTTCCCTGGCAATGGAAGAAGCCAAGCTTTCAGCCTGCCATTGCCTAGGCCTCCACTCTAGACTACAAAGTTTCAAACAGAAATGGCTGCTGCCCCGGAGTGAGCAGAAGGCTTGGCTCCACTCCAGGCTAAAGTTTCAATTGTAGACATAGATTAATCCCAGATCCCAGGGCCTCCACTTGGGTCGTCGAGGGGTGTGGCTGGCCTGAAAACCTCCACAGGCCCCTCACCCACACTGCCCCTCACCCCAAGGGAACCCCCACCCTGATCCAGGACACCCTTCAGGGCAAACTAGCTGGCCCCCTCCCATGCACTAGGCCTCTATCCTATCTAATAAAAGAATAATTTGCAGATGGACCATCACTCCAACACACAAAAGGGCTGCCCCCATGTGGTCAAAGATCCTGCTCCCATGTGGACACAAGATGGCCACCACAAGATGGCCAGCAGGGGAGGGCAGTTGGGAGGGACCAGGCCTAAAAAGGAGGGCAGTTAGGGATGACCAGGCTGGCAGAGGATGGAAGTTGGGGGCAAACAGGCTGGCAGGGGATCAGTTAAACATCAATTAGGCTGGCAGGGTTAGCGGGTGATCAGGCTGGCAGGCAGAAGTGGTTAGGGGCAATTAGGGAGGCAGGCAGGCGAGCAGTTTGGAGCCAGCAGTCCTGGATTGTGAGAAGGATGTCCAACTTCCCTCGAGGGGCCCCAAATTGCAGATGGTGCAGGCTGGGCTAAGGGACACCCCCCCCCCCCCCATGCACGAATTTTGTGTGCCAGGCCTTGGGCAGTCTGGGGGTGAGCCATCAGTTGGACATCCCCTGAGAGCTCCCAGTATGTGAGAGGGGCAGGTTGGGTTGAGGGACCACCCACCCCCAGTGCACGAATTTCATGCACCAGGCCCCTAGTCTGTATATAAAAAGCTAATAGTCTAAGTGTCCGTCCAGGTAATGATGTCATGTAGCAATGCCCAGCTTCCTCTACCTAGCAATGACTAGCCTCCTTGCAGTTTCTTCAGCCCAGGAACACAGGTGGAAACATTTTACATTGTAACCAAATGTCTGTGAAGCACTTTCCCATGCCTCATCTCATATGATCCTCACAGAAGTCCTGGAGTAGGTAGATAGAAAATTTGGCGGAATCCTATTTTCTTTTCATTAGCCAGAAAACAGAGATTTAGAAAGCTTAGAAACTTGACCCAACTGAAAAGAAATAAGAAATGGTGGATCTTGAAAATGACTTCAGGTTTTCTCACTGTGCAGAATATAGTCAAACACTGCTGTCGTTAAGTATTTTATCCCTTTGTTCTCCCTGTGTGACCCACAATAATAATCTGCTTTGTGTTGATGTTTACTGCTGTGTTGCTGACAATTACCTGAAAGAGAAGTTGGGGTGCTTCACTGGGCTGGAAAAAGTTTAGCTACATCAGAAATCAGGTCTAATTAAACAAGTTTATTCTATATTATAAAAGGCTAAGCTGATTCACACAGGCACAACACATATACTCTTCCCTAGGCTCCCATCCGGGAACCATAGGGGAAATGCCAGGCAAACCAAACAGAGGGAAGCTCTGCCAACACTTGGTCCCTCCCCACAGCTGTCATGAGCAGCAAGGAACGCGGTCCTGAGTGGGCAGACGAGGGAAACCCGGACAGAAGGTGGAGGTCGGCTCTTGTCTCATCCCCATGGCCGGCTCTTGGGTGTCACACAGGGTCCATGGCTCAGTGAGATGCTGGTGTTAGGGGAGACCGGTGAGGGGTGCAGGGAAGCCGTGTACTATCTTAGCAACTTTTCAGCAGATCCAACTGCTGAGTTTTTGAGTTTTTGAAAGCACATTCGCACGGTCATGGAGGAGCCGGGCAGGCAGCGGATGCTCTGGAGTCACCCAGGGGTCCTAGTCTAAGGGACGTCTCTTCGGGCCCTGTTTCTCTGGCGCGTGGTGAATGGGGATGATTCTCCGCCCGGGGGCCTTTTTGGCTGTTCCTCACTTGAGAATTATTTCCAGTGAGTGACTGGTGGAAATGGGTGTTTATGGCCTCTACAAGTCTTCATGCCACTTATGACAGGACAAATATTCCCAGCTTTCACCTAGCACGACCTCAGAATGTGTGCAGTGAGCATTTAAATCGGAATGTACATAACCCTACCTGGCCCCCCCGGCCCCCCAGCGTGGTGCAGGTGGCTGAGCAGCTCCCACCTGATTGGACCGGGAGTAACTGTTTATGGCCTGGCCTGAACTGATCACCTCTGAGAGCATTGCTGGTTCGGTTCCCGGTCGGGGCACATACCTGGGTTTTGGGTTTGACCCCTGATTCGGCACAGGTGGAGGGCAACCGATCGCTGTTTCTCTCTCACATCAGTGTTTCTCTGTCCCTCGCCCTCTCTCTCCTCCTTCCTCTCGCTCTCTCAGCACGTCTCAGGTGAGAACTGAAAACAAACAAGAAAACCTGGCTTGATGTTGACTGAGTATTCATGTTTTTGATACTTGGTTCCATACATTGAACGTGCACCCTTCTTCAGTTTTACAATCGTTTTGAATATATTTATTAAGTTCCACGTTGAAGTACCTGCAGCATCTCACTGGACCGTGGCAATGGCTTCCTTCTAAACGTTTATGAGGCTCCGAGCCAACAGATCAAGCTTCTGCATAGTCATTGCAGGTGTCTTGGGATTTGGCTAATTCAAACTCGGTTCACAGACAAAGAGCAGTGATCAGTCCTGCCTGAATACTGGTATCTCCCAGACTTCCAGATCTAGGGCAGGTTTTACATTTTACAAATTTACCAGATAGAATGTTCAAACTACGCTCATATTTGTTTTAATCTGTGTATTAAGGTTCTCTGGAGAAATGGGATCATTAGGGTGTATATATATCCATTCCTTATGGATTTGATACACACACACACACACACACACACACACACACACACACACACACACTAGCGGTGTGGTGCACAAATTTGTGCACAGGTGGGTTTCTGGCTGGCCCCGCTATATCAGGGCCAATCTGACCAGGCTGGCTGTGGGGGAGAGGACACAGCCCAGCCCCCTGGTTGAACTCCCAGTTAAATTCCAGGTGGAGGGAACAGTTTGCATACTATACTTCTATTATTTAGGATATATGGATATCCTTATATATAGATTTATTATAAGGAATGGACTCATACAGTTATGGAGGCTGGAGAGTCCAACGTTGGGGCGGCCAGCAGGCTGGGGAGCCAGGAGACCCAGAGTCTGGATCTGCTACACCGGCAGCCGGCCGTGGGGCAGGGAGAGCTGTGTGGCCGGTGGACCCTGGGGGCCAGTCTCTGGGAGAAGTCGCCCCGGCTCAGGGAAAGCTTGTCTTTGCTAATCCAGTCCTTCAACAGATTGGGCGAGGCCTCCCACAGCAAGGAGGGCCATCTGCTTCCTTCAGCGACCACTGACTTAATGGTACACTCCTCTCAGCACCCTCACAGAATCACACAGAATCACGTTTGACTAAATACCCGGGCACCTATGGCCCCGCCGAGCTGTGGCCTAAAATGAGCCATTTTGCTGAGGCTCCCTTTACCCATTTGAGTGACAGGCAGCACGAACGAAGGCCTGTGTGCCTAGGCCTGTGCGAGGTCGGCTGTGTGCCTGGATGCCGGAAGCCGATCGTTGTTTTAATGACAGAGCTCTGTGGACAGGGGATCCGGAGGGCTGGTCCACCTTAATTGCTCTGAGGGTTCGGAGCTAATGACTGTATATTGGTAGTTGAAGCAGCCCCCACCTGTTAAATAGATTCACTGATTGGCTTTTATTGGTGTTTTCTGCCTGGGGGATATGGGTGTATCTTGTGATCTTAATCTTAATAAAAGGGATGGTGAAGCCAGAGCAAGCAGTAGTTCTGCCACTAGAATTGGACTACCGCCTGGCCCCCCCATTTCCAAATTAATGTTATTCTAAGTCTCTTTATTCATTTGTGTGCGCCCTTCTCCAGAAACCCTGAACCCTGAACCGGGACCCTGAATCGCGTGGGACGTGAAAAGGGGTTTCCACCCCTGGAGGCCTCGCTTCAGAGTCCCCAGGTGGCTTTGGCGTCTTAGTTCACCGATGAGCACACAGAAGCTTACAGACGTGGTTGCCCATAACCCCACACCCACCTGAGAATTGGCTGAGCTTCGATTTGAACCCAGAATTATCTGCTTCCAAATTCCACGCTATTTCTTGATGCGTGGATTCCTCTCACTGTGCTTCTTAGTCCTTGGGACCTGGACCGGGGGGTCTCCGGTCCCTGTGGCTTCTATGGACTGGCCAGCGAGGCAGGGGGCTGGGGGAGGCAGGGCAGACTCTAAGGGAAACTCTGGTCTTAGCCCAGCCCCAGAGAGAAGACCAGTCTTTTACTGTCCAAAGAATTCCCTTCACAGAATGGCTTTCTGAGACTAGACCCTTTCCTCTTAGTGGTCAGCGTGTTCTACTGATGTTCACACACAAGAATACTGAGTGGAAGAACTGGCCACTTTCTGAAGCTGGTTTGGCTCAGTGGATAGAGCGTATCGGGCCTGCAGACTGAAAGGTTCCAGGTTCAATTCCGGTCAAGGGCATGTACCTTGGCTGCGGGTACATCCCCAGTAGGGGGCGTGCAGAAGGCAGCTGATGGATGTTTCTCTCTCATCGATGTTTCTGACTTTCTATGCCTCTCCCTTACGCTCTGTGGAAAATCAATAAAATATATTTTAAAAAAAGAAAGAATACTGAGTGGAAAAATTGGTCACTTGCCGAAGCTAGTTTGTCTCAGTGGATAGAGCGTCAGCCTTCAAACTGAAGGTTTCCCGGGTTCGATTCCAGTCCAGGGCATGGACCTGGGCTGTGGGCACATCCCCAGTGGGGGGTGTGCAGGAGGCAGCTGATCGATGTTTCTCTCTCATCGATGTTTCTGACTCTCTATCCTCTCCTTTTCTCTCTGTGACATCAATAAAATATACATTTTTAAAAAAGAATTGGTCACTATACAATGGACCGGGTCTCGGTTTCCTGACCGGTCCTGGGCCGGGAGTGGCACACACACAACCAGGGGGGCTGCTCCTCCTGGGGGTGCACTTCTTCCTTCGGCCCCAGGCCTGGGGGAGCCATGGAAGGAAGGAATGATTAGGTTTACAGCTACGCGCATGTTTTTCAAAAACACTGTTTTCTGGCCTCAAATATATTTCCCGCCCTCGGAAGCTAAATGGAGACGCTCCATTCTTCAAACACTGTAATTTAGGCAAGAGATGCCTCTCAAAGGTGATGATTGGAAGCATATATGTGTATGTTGCCGGTTCAGACCTGTTCTGAGAGAGAACAAATAATTGGTTAATTGAATTTCCTTGAAATTGACTTTGCATCAAGTGAAATGGGAAAGTGAAAATGTAATTGCTTTAATGTATTAGACTAAAGAAGTCCATTTGGAAGTTTCGGGGAAAGGTGTAAGCACCCACTCGGAAAGGATATCTTCCGGCATCTGGGAGGCCCTGGTTCGAGCGCGGGGATAAATCATATGTGTCCTCCCGTCTCCCACAACCACGGGCTCCAGATCTCGTCACACACACACGCTGACACGTGGCCACCTGCTGTCACTCATTTCTAAACATTGAGGGAGACGAGAGCACTTTACATTAACATCTCAAAATTAGGTTTTTCTCGAACGTCTTAAATTGGCACGCCTCAAAATGTTCAGCGTTATCTCCCCAAAGCTTCATCACGTCATGAATATTTCACTGCCCTGAGCTTCCTCCATTCTTATTGTGTGCGTGTGTCTCTGTTGGAAGCAGGCCGATGCAATATCTGATTTGTGTTCATTTCATAGAATCTGTTCCTGTTTTTCTCTGAAATATTGATTTGCTCATCATTCCAAATTTACAATCAGCGATAATGCACCAGTTTGCCTCTGGTACTTAAACCTGTCCCTTTTTTGTTGTTTGTTTGTTTGTTTGTTTCCTAAAGATAAAACTAAGATCCTGTTGTTAAGTGAAATTTAGTCATAGATGCAGGTCTGTTGGAAGCTGGAGCTTAAACTACTGAAGGACATCACTACCGTTTCATAGTCATGCCAGCCTCAGAAGGGGCCTGCGGGGGGAGGGTCCCGTCCTCAGGACCACATTTAAAATTCTGTGCTCAAGCTTATTTCTTCTTGGCAAAAATCAGCTTCCTGTTTTTAACGAAAATGGAGCGGAGAGGCTCAGAGGTCTTATGAATATCAAGTAACCCGCCACAAAACAGCATTTTGCTGAGTGAAGTGAAAATGAGTCGTAAATGCGTGGGGCTTTGGTCAGGACAGATGAAAACTGACTCTGAGGGAAAGAGGTTCTGTAAAGCGCTTGGGGGAGCTCATCCAATATTTGCAGATTAGTCTCATGGGGACACGTTTTATTCTGGTTTTAGTTGTAATCACATTTTGGTTGGCTTTGGCCTTCAAAAGAGTGATACTCCCCAGTTTT